>CAIGRT010054217.1:0-31454 GCA_903798405.1 Fraxinus platypoda | reverse complement strand
AAAAAAAAAAAAAAAATGTGGGGGTGGGGTGGGGGGCACCAGCCCCCCCAGGTCCGCCCCTCACTTGTAGATATACTGTGCCAGAGTTGTTTTGCATCCTCCTCCCTTACCGTAAATGGCAAAACTTGAAGCCTCATTCCCCATTAAACATGGTCAAATTGTCTGCAAATTTCCTTCAAATGCTTTGCCTTTACATTCTACTGTTGCAAATTTCTCCTTTAATCGTCTTGTTAAATGAACTGCAAGTGGCCATCCATCAAACATACCCAAAATAGTCATATTTTTATTACTCCCAACCCTACCATCACTCTCTACCCATGTGTGCATGCAATAGGACACTACTTTTGAGGGATGACAACGGACAAAACTCCAAAGGGCATTACCATCCTACACCATTTAGAATTTTTAGAAGTCGGGGTGGGAAGTAAGGTTTAAAAAATCCTCATTTACTGCTTTGTTTAGCTAATTATTATAAGGTTTTTTNTAGCTAATTATTATAAGGTTTTTTAAAAAAAAATTTAAAATGTGAAACAAACTTGTAAATTGGGTCCAATTTCCTCACTCTTTATTTATATATGGTTTTCTTTGTAATTTCCATTTATAGAAAAATCTTGTGTGTTTTCTTAACTGAATCTATTGTGTGTTTTCTTAACTGAATCTATGTCTTCTCCGCAACAATAGGTAAAACTAGAGGAAGAGAATGTGGGTGAACAGGTCATAAAAATCTCTGCGACTCTTATAACCTCATTTTAACTGTCTCAAACAAAGATTTCTTTTCGAGTTTCTCTGTCACCTCCCTGCACCGTGTGTCATCTCACGGGGCGTTGGCTGGTGAATATCCTCACTTTTCTCAAATAATAATCTTTTCTTCTTCTCTGTTTACATTTACTTAATTTTGATTCCAAAATGTTGATAAGAAGCACATGTATAAAAATACCCTGGAGAGTGCTTTCTTACATTGCTCTTGTTGTGTTTTCTTGTGGCATTAAGATAACTAAGGCTCAAGATTATGACTCCTCGGATACCCCGGCGGCACCGCCACCCGAGCAAGGAAAATGTGATGGCATTTTTGTCACCTATAATTTTATGGGGCGTGAGAAAATTTATCCATTGGTGAAGAACACTTCGGCGCAGGCGTGGTCGTTTAAGGCGATGGCGACGGTGTTGAATGCAGGGGCTTATGAGCTCAAATCGTGGAAGATTTTAATTGGTTTTCAACATGATGAGCTGCTGGTTTCGGTCGATGGGGCGGTGGTTGCGAATGGAGATGGAGATGGATTTCCGATTAAGGTGGGAAAGAATGGGACCCTCTTCGCTGGATTTCCACAGTCTGATTTGGAAACCGCCATTGACACTGCCGGGGATTATACTCAGATGATGGTGCAGGTCAATATTAAAGGAACACTATTCGGTGTGAAGCCTTCAGCCACTCCAATGCCTAAGACCATAAAACTTGTCAATGATGGATATAAATGTCCTGGAGCCATGCGTAGAGGTATCTTCTATTTATCTATGCTTAATGTTTCACAAAAATCGACCTGAAAATATGTGTTCGTTATTGAATAATCTTTGATTTAAAAATCTTACATTGGAGATGAATTTAGACACGCAATGACCAGATGAAGACGACAGGTTTTCCTATAGAAGTTTTATTATCCCATTTAAAAATAAATAAAATACGTCTTTCACCACACAATTGAAGAAAAAATTGTTCAGATATTTTACATTATTTTGCAGGAAGTTACATGCATGTCTGCTGTAAAAGGGACCCAAAATTTAAGGCTAAGAAAATCAAAACGAAATTCATGCCTCGCCAATACGGTGATCTGTCCTTCACATATGACATTCTTCAGGCATACGAAAACAAATACACGGCACAGGTTACCATTGACAACAATCATCCACTCGGTCGCCTTGATCAATGGAACTTGACTTGGGAGTGGATGAGAAATGAATTCATTAACAGCATGAAGGGAGCCTACACTCACAGAAAAGACCCTTCAGATTGCATTTATGGTGCACAGGGACAATACTACCAGGATTTCGACTTCTCGACTGTAATGAATTGCCAGAAAAAGCCGATTATTTCCGACCTACCTCCTGAGAAAGAAAACGATGACAAGGTTGGGAGATTGCCTTATTGCTGTAAGAATGGCACCCTTTTGCCAAATACTATGAATGAAACCAAGGCAAGAGCTATTTTTCAGTTAGAAGTTTTCAAGCTTCCACCTGATATGAACAGGACAGCACTTTATCCTCCCCAGAATTGGAAAATTGAAGGTTTACTGAATCCAACTTACATATGTGGCCCTCCTTTTAGGGTCGATCCGACAGAATTTCCAGATCCTAGTGGAATCGCTGCAACATCTTCTGCTGTTGCAAGTTGGCAAGTTTCTTGCAACATAACACATCCCAAGCCGAAGCATGCAAAATGCTGCGTTTCTTTCTCGGCTTATTATGCTGATTCCGTCGTACCCTGCAACACCTGCTCATGTGGCTGTGATGGTGATGCACGGTGCAATCAAAATGCAGTGCCACTGCCTTTGCCTCCAGATGCTCTTCTTGTGCCTTTTGCTAATAGGACGCAGAAAGCAATAGCTTGGGCTAAACTGAAACACCACAAACTGCCAGCAAAACTGCCGTGCCCTGACAATTGTGGGGTGAGCATCAACTGGCATCTTGACACTGATTACAAAACTGGATGGACTGCAAGAATTACTCTCTTTAACTGGGATGAAATTCCATTTGTTGACTGGTTCACTGCATTCCAGTTTAAAAAGGCATTTCCAGGATATGAGAAAGTTTACTCTTTCAACGGCACCAAACTTACTCGACCTAATAACACCATCTTCATGGAAGGCTTACCAGGTTTGAATTACCTGGTAGGAGAGGTAAACGGGACTCACCCGGATAGAGATCCCAGAGTTCCTGGAAAGCAGCAATCTGTTATTTCATTCTTGAAAAAAGACACCCCCCATATAAAAGTGGCACAAGGTGATGGATTCCCTTCAAAAGTGTTCTTCAATGGTGAAGAGTGTGCTCTTCCAAAACAACTTCCCATAATAAGTGGAGCCACCCGATCCCTCACCAGTATGCTGCCAGCAATTTTGCTTTCTGCTGCTACTTCTGTGCTGATATCGGGTCTCTTAAACTGAGCACACATTTCAGAATTTTTCTTAGCAGGGTACAAAATTTGAGAAACGAAAATTAATCCATTTAAGCTTTGATAAAGAACAAAGATATTTTCTTGATTTTGATTTATAGATATAATCCTCTCTGTCTTGGGAAATAAACGGAACAATGTGCTTGAGAGGATAACCAACAGCAGGATATGCAGCAAAGATTATGGAAGACTAATTGGTTCTTATCCGACAAGCAGATGGAGGGATTGTACCAAGTTTGAGATGTATAGGAATTTGTGATTGTTGTTATGAATGATTATATTGCATTTAGCTATTGTTACAAATTAACTTTGAATGTTTTAGCTTGTTGGTAATGAGAGTTTATATGCTCTCATCTCCAAGAGTCAAAAATACTATTGTCAACCTGGACCTGAACATTCTTCATTAATTAGTCTTAGAACTTAGAATGTAGGTGCTCATTTAGGATCAAAATCAGATATTTGATTTTGGAGAAAATCAGGATTCTCGATGAATGCATATATTTGATTTCTCGGGGCTTTGCATTAACCGTTCGTCGTACTTTACTTGTTGCTCCCAAACGCTCTTTCGCCTTTACATTGCTAGGGCAGTCTTTCTCTGCACCATTCCCCTATTGCCTTCGATGACGAGGCCAAAAAATTTGTATTAAGCATTTTATTGTCCATCTTCATCAACCAACTCACTAACTGGCCATTTGCCAGATCTGGTCTCTCTCCCTCTCTCTAGATGAAGCTTATCCCCATTGTCTTACAAATAACTTCGTTAACAAAAGCTACCTTTAAAGTTCTCATATCTTTAACCTGTTAAGTTCGTTTTATCCTGATTTGTACATTTTCAAAAGTCTGTCACACTGTAAAATTTCTATTCACTTCATCTAAAAATTTGAGAACAGATTTTTTCTCAAATAGCAGTGTTTCCACTTCAATGTTTTTATTAATGTAAGGCTTAATACTCTGCCTCTTTCTCTACCATTTGTGTACGTCAAGAGAAGATTCCAGATAGAAAGGGGGACTCGAGGGAACAAAGTATGATCTGAGAATTGATACCTGTGTTTAATCTCGAGTGTTAGGGGGAATTGACACTTCAAATCCCATTGCCCAAAGCGCAAGAAATGAAAATTCTTGATAATGATGAAGCAAAGTATAAACTCCCAGAATAAGATACTAAAAGAGATCAAGAACAGCACAGTCTTGTTGAAAAAGTAGCCATATGCTTTGTGCTGGAAGCCAAGAAATCCCAAAAGGGGAATAATACCAAAAGGAAGCAAAAGCTTCACTGCCACAGTTTATAAAGAAAGATGTAATCTCATCTACAAATACCTTTACTATCAACATTTTCGTTCACCCCAAATCACAATAGCTACAAAAAACTTTCGACTATTTAGAGTTTTGGCTGCAGGCTCGTTTTCGAGTTCTTTTTCAATGGCTGAAACTGTTTTAGGATTGAATAGAAAAGCATTCTATGTGTTGGAGCTATTTAGTGTTCTGTTACTGACTCAGAGGGGTAATGCTTATGAATTCAAGGTGGGAGGTCCAAAAGGCAGTTGGGCAGTTCCTGGTGATCCTAATGCAGCTAGCTTCAATAAGTGGGCAGAGATGAACAGGTTTCAGACTGGGGACACCCTATGTAAGAAGCACTCTTCCTTTATTTTCTCCACTTCGAATTAGTTTTACTGAACTGGGTGCGTTCTACTTGTAAACGATAGTAACAAAGATAGAATGATTTCATCTTCTTCAAGTTTTTGCTATATTGCAGTGTTTGTTTATCCTGCTGACAAAGACTCTGTGCTACACGTAACGAAGGATGACTACACAAATTGCAACACGGCAGCACCCCTCGAAAAATTCTCTGATGGCCACACCGTGTTTAAGTTTAATCAATCAGGGCCATGTTACTTCATAAGTGGAGTTGCAGATAACTGTAAGAAAAATGAAAAATTGGTAGTAGTTGTGATGGCAGATAGAAGCAACCATTCTTCAAACTCTGACCAAAAAACACCATCTCCAGCGCCTGCCAGTGAAGAGTCCCATTCTCCGCCTCCCTCAGCGGAGGTGCCCCCATCTCCAGCGCCTGCCGGTGAAGAGTCTCCTTCTCCACCTCCCTCTGGGGACGAAAACCCAGCTTCAGCTCCTTCTCAGGAATCTCATCCTCCTCCTCCAAATGGTGCTTCTGCAATTTGCTCAACTGCTATTGGCTTCATTGGAGTTTTTGTCGGTTCATCCCTCCTAGTTTTTTGAACTGAAAATATGCATCCAAATCGACGTTGGCTTTCTATTCTTTCCCCGTGAAGTTCTTGGTTTGTTTGTCCATAATTTTTCCTTCCTTTTCTTGGTGGATTCAACCACTACAGATTGCTGATACAGTTAAGAAATAAGCCGATAGCTTTGCAAAGATTGCATTGGACACTGCTGAATTATGTATTGATCTAAGGCGTACAAAACAATAAATAATATTAATATAATTTGTGTGGATACTATTTTTTTTTTTTCCGTTCAATTTTTCATTCTATCCACATTCCATGAAAGGAAAAACTACAAACCGAAATGATAAATATCATCACCTCCAAGTTCAATCGTGAGATACTTCACATTTTAATTTATCGCGTAAGGTAGGCTTATCAATTAGTTGCAAGCTACACTTTCTGTGTATAACACGTGCTTCAGTGCACAAACGTGGACTTCAAGTATCACTAGCATTCCTCTTCAAACAAATACTACGAGTTACCATAGCAACTGGAGAAAAAAATAAATGGCATTCAATAACAACACTTCAAACTTTTCAACAGCAAAAAACAGTGTCGAATTTACTTTATTAAAGATGTCAAGTATACATGATTCATTTTGTTTATACACTGACTAAGCTAATTTCCGTTCAAAAGTTTTTTCCCAGTTCAACTTTCTTGATCATTCTCATAGTGTTGTGCAGAATTGAATCCATAATCCCAACAACCTAAAACGACCAAAAAGTTAATGTCAGTCTGCCTAATTGCACTACAGGATGAAAATGAAATAATGAGAGAGAAAAAGAACAAGTAAACGGTGCATTTATGTAGGATATGCGACAATTGGATAACACACACACAAACACACATCGAGAGAGAGGGGTATGGTAGAGAGACAACTGACCGTAAAAACACCTCCAATAATGGCACAAACATTGGTAATGAAGTGTGAAAAGGACTTCGAATTTTCTGTTATCAAAACCTGTTAATAAAAGAAAATAGCTATGAATGCAAATAAACAGGTCAATTCAATCTTAAGAGTGTACTTCCAAATGAATTAGCTCAAACCTGCATTGGAGATAGATCAAAATGAAATTTTGCAACAGGAACATGAAGACTGTGAACCAAACTACTGTGAGCTGTGTACTCGTACTCCTCAGCAAATTTAGAAAATCTTGTCATCACTTCTGTTTTTACAATTTGAAGATAATGCTCGATCTGCAAAACACCGAAACAAAAATGCAGGATTATTGCAAGATCATAATTGTGCAATTTTGTCTGACTGTATATGCAATTTTGGTCATATGATTCTGTATGAAAACCAATAAAGAATCTGTTAAAAGTGTAGGGTAAGTGTAAAGAGTAGTTAAACTTTGGGTTCATTACCCATTTAAACCAAGTGTAATATAGCAAACCTAGCCCAGTTCCACCTCTTAAACATTTGTCAAAATTTTGAACAACATTAAACAAAATTACGAATATTTTCTTTTCTTCAAGAAATTTTAGTTGGGAACGAGGCTTAGTTTTGTTGTTCTTCAAGAAATTGTTTAAGAAGCTAAACATCATTATTCTGTTATGCACTTTAAAGTCTAAGCTCTTAATCATACTTCACTTTCTAGCCAAAAAGAGAAGCAAACAGAATAACAGACACTTTTTTCTCTTTCTTCTTTTATAAAAAAAATACCACAATGCCTAGGCAGGGTTTTTAGGCCTTTACTAGACCCAGTGGACACCTTTCATCCAAAAGGGAGGAAGTGTTGCGAGCAAGAGTGATTAAGCTTACAGTAACATTTGCACTGGAATCACTTGGATTACTGATGTATGACATTCCATTCAACCTGCCATGGCTTCTGCCAAGGTATGGCAGCAATCTCTTCATATTACTCATCATCCTTGAAGAGAACTTTTTACCGAAAGAAAATTGGGAAATTATATGTGACATATTCATTTGAGAAGCATCAAAGGAATGGGCAGCTGAGCGAGCTGATATGATTAGGTTCCCAGGAACCTGAATGACAGAAACCATACTTCAGATCATACACAAGATGGACATAATAATGACTTCTACAAGACAAAAATAAGTAAAATGGTTTAGGGGCAGCTAGCAGTACATTGATACGGCAAGGGGAAACTCTAACCAAGTCGTTTGGTTTAGGACAAAAAATGTTTGGCTCCTTACACTAACTTCAGTGGACCTAAATTTTTTACCTTCTTCACACGTACAAAACCCTCGATTCTACATCCTCCAGTTAATGGTGCAGGTCTTTTTGCATCATCAGTCTTGTTAGGCTGACTGTCCAAAGCAACCTCTTGCGATGCCAATGAAATAGGTGCAACCAAATTCTCCATTGTCTGCAAGGATAAAACAGTGTTCACATTCTTGAAAGGCTAGAGATTCACGTCAACAATTACAACAAATAGCTAGCTAAATTCTATGCAGCATGCAATCCAAAGATTCAAGTAAGAATGTCCCTCCCAATCCACAGTTCCTCCATGCATATTCTCTTTTTCTTAATTCTGTAATTTCTCTATCCAAATAATTATTTTAGGTAATATTAGAATTCTCACCTTGACTAGGCTATCCGTATCTCGGTCCCCATAATATGATTCATGATCATGATGGCCATGATCGTCTCTGTGTCAAAAATGACAAAGCAGTTTAGATGGCTCAAATAAAAATGTCTAGCAACTGATGACCACAGGACATATTTCCTATTAATCAGAAAAACAGAATGATAAAATCCTTCGAGCAAGGGCGCTGGGAGGCAAACCCATTATAAACAAAGCATTTTGTGCAGAAAGTGGCTGGGACTAAAAACTCGCTATTGTTACATGAACTTTGTACCCCTGCTCGGTTATGGCCTCTAAACAGAACAAAATTAGTAAAAATACCATGATTAGCAGTAAGACAAAAAATATTATTTGCTTAGGTCTAGATTGACATATTCAAGCCAAATTATATGATAGGCTTTCCACAATCAAATACTTCTTTGCAACAATATAAAGCTAGTCCCATGCACGTAGAGAGAGGCAGATCCTGCTTCATAAGGTATTGAATCTTAGAAGTACTCACTACTCAACTAAATCAAGAACTTTGTTTCAGTAGTATTAAGTTATATAATATGCTCAGGAGGTTAATGACTTGCGAAGAGACAAAGACAGAGATAGAGGCAGACACAAAGAACAAGTCTCAAAACAGAGCAAATTTTTCATTTTAACTGCACCAAGTGTCCTTCTAAGAAAATGCTCAATGTCATGAACTTGTGATGAATGAAATTGGAAATGAAAGAAAGCTAAAGATTCATAAAATCATAACTCAAATAAACAGTAGAATTAAAAAAAAAATTACAAAACGCATTCGATAAGAGATGGTAAAAGATGCATTATTTTTTACCTGACATTAGTTCCTTTACGGAAGATACGAATAGATGGATAACCTTGTATGTGATTCCTGAAATTAAAAAACAAGATATTTAATCAACAGAATAGAGAACTTTAAGAAATTAAAAACTAAAAGAGCAGTATGTTGGCACCAAGCAACTAATTCAGAGTTTCAGAAAGGTACAGGGATCCAGACATGAAAGAAACTACTACATGTATGATGATCTTATATATGGGAACTTCAAAAAGAGTAACCAATTGTATTAAAAAATACAAAATGGATAACACACCTCAAGTCAAAAAATTAATTAGCCATAATGATTGCCAGGCAAAAATTCAGCCATAACTATACTTTTTGGCACGTTAGAAATATACCAGCAAAGACGACCTATTTCATCTCTACAGAACTTCTACCACTGTACACATAATTCAAAGACGATATGTGAGGGAAGAAAAGAACGTAGAATTAACCAAAACATATTACCAGCAAATTTTTTAGACCTAAAAAATATACCATGTGATCAAATGGTTAATCAAAATTTAAAAAAAAAAACATAAAACACTTCAAAAAATTAAACCCAAATAGCCAAACCGATATCAAATCTTACACAAATTGACACCTAAATAGCCATACCCAAGTTCATGTCCAAGGGTACCAACAAATATCCTACTAGTATGAATACATAAAAATGATAGTTTTACTTACTGAAAAATGAAAAGAAAGTAATCATCGGAATCAGAAAAGAACATATTTACAGATTGTCGTACGGATAGATAAGCAAAATGATAATCAAGAAAATACCTTTTACACAGTTCAATTTCTTCAGTGCAATCAACCTTCCCCAGAAGAATGCGCCCATCCATTTCTGGGTCATATCTAAACCCAAAGTTTTTCAAGTGGGATTTTGAATGGAACAATACCATAGAAAATATCAACTCCATTTTCAGAACTGAGTGAACGGCCAAGTACATAGTTTATTTATATTTATTGAGCAATAATAATAGACCGTTAAAGGATTAGACCTTTCCATCATAATTTTGGCTGCTTTTTCCCATGAAGGTTTCTGGAAGGAATTCGTGTGAGAGACAAAAAAGCGTTAGCAAATCCATAATTGTCACTTCATATTATTGATTCAGAGCCAGAGTGAATAGTTACTATGAAGGAAATTGAGAAAGCAATCCAACGCCAATAAGCACTAGGTTGCAAAAATCTATAATAGTAATAATACCAGGCGGTTGCTCCAATAGCACCAAGGAGCATAGAAATTTACTACCAAAATTGCATGCCTACAAAGATGCAAATCAGCAGTATACAATATAAGAAGAGAAACATAACGTGCACAATGTAATAAGAAAATAAATAACAGGGTTAGAAATTTGAAGTTCTGCAAGCTGTATACAATCAACTTACTGGTGTGCGATTCTATCAAAATTGCGTGTATTCAGTGTAACAGAACCTTCACCGTATTCCTCATCATATTCCTCATCGTGCTTAATTGCCTTTGTAATTGGTCCCGACTCAAACTCAAAGCCAGTTGCCTTTAAATTTGAATCTATTGAATACTTACGAACAGTTTTAGTTATATTCAACCTATTCTGTGAAAAGAGAACATCTACTCAATAATACATATTAAGTAATATGCACAATACATATCAAATCTGCCGAATGGAATATGATAGAAGGAAAGCAATCATACATCATAAACTGTTAGCATAGTATGACTGCTTGTTATTTAATTCCAAACAAGAAACCAAGAACCTTGTCAAATAAATAAATAGTCAAGGGAAAATTATACTAAGCCATTTCAGATATCCCATTTACAACATAGCTCGCTTTGAAAACATACAATCGATCCCACATTTCTATACTCTCCCAATAGACAACAATCCTAGTTAATAAGAGGAACGTTGATCTAGACAAATCTACAAGTACATTTCCACGTGTATATCAATTAATTCATTGGAGAACATGTTACAGCCCCAAAAAATAAAAATTAAAAAAAGAAAGAAAGAAAATAAAATATAGATTATACAACCACAGTCACCACCTTCAATTGTAGGTTCCACCGCAAAAACACCATAAATACTATTTCACACTTGGTGCTTGTCGGGGATAGCTTAAAAAGTTGAGGTCAATGTCAACAATTAATTTTAACCGCACATTTCATCAACTTCTATCAAAATATGCAAACATTTTCATAAAACACTTTGTCAAAACAACCCCTTAATGTATCAAAAATCATTTGCAGATTAATTCGAAAAACACTATTTTGTGTTCACTATCATCTATGGTAAGAACCCAAGTTCAAGGAAAGGTTATCTGCTTGGTATATGACACCCTGGAGGTAATCAGCTCAAATATTGAGAAAGTTTATGCATCCTAAAGTCAACAATATCATTCCACAAGCACCTTTGGTATTTAGGATAACTTCTGAATTAACACCCAAAAGAAGTAAATGAAAGAAACTCACAGTTCCCAAGACGTCACTGACATCGATGGATGCAAATTCACAGGACAATGCTGGAAAACTACAAAAGGATCAGAGCAATATGTGGTACATGGATTAAAAGGAAAAAAATGACACAGGACAGAAACTGGTGATGTCAAGCATAAAATAAGAGAAATGAAGCATATGAGAAGCAACAAAAAGATATTTGCACAATTTCATGAAATATTATCAATGGCAACAAATATCCAGAGTATTTCTAATACCAAAGGGAATATAATTAGCCTAACAGTTATGAATATATCACTTTTTATACATGAAGGGTTTTTTTTTGTGGGGTGGGGGTTGCCTACACCAAATCTAAGAAAATAATTGAGAGAATCAAAAGTACCAGACACAAGATGAAAATAATAGGAACCCAAACAGAGTTACCAGCCTTAAAATCAGTCAAAGAAATCAAGGATGGCTGAAACGTATGACAGCCAGAAAGAAGACCTGGGCACCTTTTTTTTTTTTCCAAACATTTCATTGTAGCTTTTGTGGAAAATGAATTTTTTCTTCTTTTTTTCTTTTGGGTGAGAAGTAAATGAGCATTACACCAGAGAAGACGAGAAAAACAAGATGTTAATGAAAATAAAAAGTTAATATTTCGAATTTTAATTCCACCTTTTGATTTAAAATTGAAGAAAAGCTTTAACATAGAAATACTTATGCTATGATTTGACGATGAAGACTAGAGGAAATCGCTAGTTAAGAATGATTTCTAATGTGATCGATCATCCATTGAAAAAATCCCATGATGCATTTTTCTTATTTCAAAATATAACTGTTATCACAACTATCTTGCACTTTCAAACTTGAACTTAGAAAATCGCGCACATTTACAGAAGAAAATTCCAATAAAACACCCCAAAGAAATGTTTTAATTTATGTGGTAGAATCTAACCAAAAATAAATAAATAAAATGAACAAACAATTATCAAAATGCCCCTGAATTTGATAGTTTCACGAAATAAAGACAGTCCCCAGCCTTTCAGATTAGTGACATTGTAGTAGGTATTTACATCAGGAAGAAGAAAACGCAATGATAGATGGTTTATGATTAAGAAAATTGAATGTGTACTCTTCTACCTAATATTGAAATCAATTCGTAAGAAGTCTCCATCAGAACTATTGTCAACTACAATCGAGGTAGAGGTGTTCACCCTCAAATAATCATTTAATTCCTGCAATATGAAAGCATAAGCACAATTTGGTTACACTCCAGTTCGCTATGACAATAGCTGTAAAATACCTATAAGGTAAAATAGCAGTTAGAATATTGATAATGAAGAAGACACACAGCTATTGCTATTCCATTAATGACTAACTTTAGAGCAGTCATATATTAGTATTATCCTGTGCTACATCTGTGCAAAAATCTACTAATCATCGACAAGCAAGAAGTCAACTTCCTACCATTCCAAATAGAAAGATCATAGAAAAGGCTGCTATAAGTGACAGCCCAGCACCTGACAATGATGCCTCGGTCAGGTCTCTGGGAATTTTCCTGCAAAGAAAATGAAAAGAAAAAAGGGATTTTCAGTTTGATAAAATGCTAGAATGACTGGGACCAAAACTCAGGCATACAGTACATATTCGAACTCTCCACAGTACCAAAATCTCAATTGCTAAAATTCTCAGCATCACCATTCTTGTCCACATTCATTCAAACCGTTCCCAGTTTAAACAAAATACTTGATCAAAATGTGCATATTATCCAAACATAGTTCTTCCATTGTTCTAAATGGTTGGTATAACAATGCCCCCACATCATGCATCATATCTGTTGACTGTTTCACTGAGTAACAAAAGTTTCCACTAGCCTACTGTCCTACCACCGTCGTTTATTGGAGGATTTTTCTGGATGCAATTCACTAAACTATTTCCAAAAGCAATGCTTTGATTCAATCGTCCTATATCCCCTGTGGCCCACTATCATACACCTAAACAGCACACATCCGACACAGTATCTGAACTACAAAACAAATCCTTACAGACAAAAAAAAAAGAAGAGAGTTTTTAACTTCTGGATTTACACGACTAATCATATCCATTGACAATTTCGTATTCATGATCGAATAAAATAGGACGGCATACACACAATAAGCATAAATATTTCGAACAAAGAGCTAACCTGTAGAAATCAACGGATTTGATTTTACTTGTCGAAACCATGACTAATGGAAAAATTGTTACGTCAAAAAAAGAAATTCTAAAATTATTAACAGTCTTGAAATCGATAACAGATCTGCAAAAGAAGGGTTTACTTAAAATCCAGAATCGAAAGCGAAAATATTATATTTCTTCATAATCTAATTCTAAGTAAATCCAATGGGAATGGATGTTACAATATGCAATGCATGCGTTTTAAGCGGGATTGTTTTGTGTTTTTATAATGCGTTGCAAATTAATTGAAAATTAAAAGCAAAAATCGGGTTTTGCTTATGGACCCCACTCTATGTGGATCCACTACGGTTCGACAAACAGCAATACTTGCAATTAAGTTATTGAACAGAAGGGTCGAAGAAAATTTCTCTTTGTAACATTTTTTTTTTTTTTCAGTTTTTTGGCGAATTTAAAACTCCACTCAATTTCTATCTCAATTGCAATTAAGTTATTGAACTTTAATTTACAACAATCGGGTAACTTAACTTCAATTTAATTACGATCAAATCATCAGTTTGCATTCCATCAATCTACGTAACGGAATATGCTTAATTGGCTGTTAAAATTAACTCCTACAAAAGTTAACCATCGTTGTAGACTTGTTACGGGTGCTTCTATGAAAATCATAAGTAAAAAAACGCTTCATTGTAGGACAGAGAATTCTCCAAAAAAACATGCTTAAATCGGTATGCCACTATGAAGTGAAAATGATCCAATTGCAATTGATTAACATTAGATAACTCAATTGCAATCGAACTAAAGTTAAGTAATCCGATTACAATAAATTAAAATTCAGTGACCTAATCGCAATGGAGATGAAAGCTGGGTGGATTTGAATTAAACTTGGAAATGACTTCTTTCATCATTCAAACGACGAAAATTAATATTTCGTATATTAAAAACGATAATTAATATTTCATAAGTCAATCTCTAAAAATAATATTTCAACAGTTATAAATGCATATACTTTAGACTACTTTTAATATTAGTTTCTAAACGTGCTTTGCATGTTGTATAGAGCTTGTTTGGGATGGATTAAAATTAGATTAAAATTGAAAATATAGCTGTTAGAGTTGACTTTTATTAGACGGGTGGGACCCAATAACGGTTATATTTTCAATTTTAATTAGATTTTAATCCATCTCAAACAAGCTCATAATATGATAATTTGTTTTTATATTTTAATGTTGAGCATTATATTCAATAAAAATTATCTTAATATCCTCAAAACATTAAACATGTGTATTGACCCCAAAAAATGAACTCAACACATACCCTCTCTTGCCACGTCAAGCACTGATTCAGCACGTTTTTATCGGAAAAGGAGTGGTAAGCCGGTTGGTTTGAATGCGGGAGGTACTTTCCAGCAAAAGACACAAATGTTCAGGCTCCGGCGGTTGGATTTAGACAGCACTCGTGCTATCAACAAGTGCTCAATCCGTTTTCCCTAACTAAATCACTTTTTTGTAATGGAATATGTGGAAGGATAGATACGAAAATATGTAATATATTGTTGGAATGTCAATATATCTTCTTCGTTTGTGTTTTTATCAAAAAAACCAAGCAGGTAAGTATGTTGTTTCTCTTTATCCATTGGCCCCCTTTTTAGTACAAAGAGAGACTATTTATACTAATATAATCGACGTGAGGACCATTGAATCAGATCTACGTGGCGACATCTCCTAGATCGAAGCTTCACATCGCTGCCCACTCATTACATTCAATGTTTGACAACGGGTCAGTCGAGCTAGTAGTAGGCTGACACGACACATTAATACTACAGACACTTTATTACAGACGTCCCATCAATTAATTTTAATAGATCTCTTGAGTGTTGGGAGGCAGCGTCAGCATTAGCATGTGAAGAGGTCAGTTTTGGGCTTATGGACATTTGGTGCGGTTGAGCTTCGGTACTTTGGTACCTCGGTACTTCGGACATGAGGAGCCTCTGCCTTTGCACTGAGGGGCTTTAGGCATACCTTCATTACGTGGGCTGAAAGGGACATCAGACGAATGTAGCCTCGGCACTAGCATGACTTTAGACAGCTGCATTCTTGGTTGTCCTTGACTATGCTAACTTTCCTATTGACTTTTCAACTGGCTCTCTGTCCACTTGGCCACAGGGAATACGTGATCGTCAATGTGGAGTGCTGACTTGGAGCCTCTGATTTTGGGGGGATAACAATGTGTACAAGTCAAATTATAACTTCTACACATTATTATCTTACTATCAGTGCATATAATTATCTTACATAGCCAATCATTCGACATTAGATTTAGTAATGTAAAGAATTGAATGATTAAAAAAGATTCATGTAATTATTCTTGTACTCCTATCCCTTTTATATAGGGTGTTTATTAAGTGGAGACTGTACAACATCGACAATATTAAAATAAAATAAACTAAAATCTTTTCTTTTGTACTTTCTTGTTCGACCTATTACTAAACACCAAACACCCTCATAAAGTTTAGAAGTTGATAATGGGTTCACCAATACCTATTAGGCTATTACTAAACATCAAACACCCTCGTAAAGTTTAGAAGTCGATAATGGGTTCACCAATTGTCAAATTTCTTTCTAGAGTCCATGGCAGGTTAAAGAGCTTGGCCATGATGAACTTGAAGATCTTGTTCACATTGATGTTGTGTGTAGCACTTGAGAAGAAAAGGGTTGCTTTCATAGCCCTGGCATATGCCCTTGCCTGCTTTACCACATACAAATTTATATTTAATAGATTATTAAAAAAAATCATAGCATATAATCACGGATTAAGAAATATTCTTTAATGTCATTGAAAAATTATAAGTGATTAAGAAATCAAGCGATTAAGAAATCTTCTTTAATGTCATTGGAAAATTAATTTTTGTCATGATATTTCCTAGTTTACCCCTATTTAATTTTCAATATGTAAAATTAAATTATTGTTGGTATTAATAAAGAATTTGAAAAAGAAGAAGAAATGAGAGTTGTTTCATGTTTTCAAGAAGTGAGAAATGTGCGTATTTGAATGATTTCAAGAAGTTGACATGTTAAGTGAGAACATTTAATAATGGTATATTGGTAAATGAACATAACAAAATATTCTATATTAAAAAACAAACATATATAGTTGGGACAAGAGAAAAAGGAAACTCAGCCTATATAATTGAAACATGGAGAATATTACTTTGCACAAATTCGAATGTAACTTTGTTTTTAATCATAGAGTTTTGCTTTTGTGTACTTCAAGATAAATTTTGATTTTCACAAGAACCAAATTTTTTTTTTAATTATATAGCAAGAAGAAATTTTTACCTGAGTCACAATAGTCCATTGAATATCTGGTGGAAGTCGGACAAAATCATCAAACTTTGTTCCGATTAATATAGGAATTGCATTCTGCAATTAACAATTCTTGTTTAATTTTATAGGACAACAAATCCACGTATAAAAAGAGTAGGTGACGTTCATACCCGATTCCACTTCGTTGCCTCGTTATACCATCCAATAATACTACAATGACACAAAAACACCCCCATTAAAATATTTATTTTTATATTATTATCGAATTCAAGAAAATAAATTTAAAAATACCTGTTGAGTGTACATCTACTGGTAAGATCGAACATAAATAAGATTGCTACAGCATCTTTGCAAGAAATTGGAACCTGATCAAAAGAACTCTTGTCGCCTGCATTATGATTTGGAAAATAAACTAATTAAATAAATTTTAATTTAATTTAATTACATAGCAAATTAAATTTAGGAATTAATTATTTTAATCATACCTCCCACATCCCATATTCTAAAAGCAATCCTTGCACCTCGAACATGGAAAATTTTGTCCATTAAATTTATTCCTTTCATCTGAAGTCCTCTTTTTTCTTGTTCATCCCCTACATACTTTATCTAAAACATTGAACCAAATGAAAATTAATATAAAAAATTATTAAACATCAGATGATTTCTTCAAGCAGCAAAAAACCCATAATCGAAAAAGTAATATTCTTAATAAATTTAGTGTCGACTACTGAAAAAAAAAAAGAGAGAGAGAGAGAGACGATACTCACCATAAAGCTTGTTTTTCCAATCTGGCAATCACCCAAAAGACTGATTTTTAAGGCAACTAAATCTGAATCACTCATGTCCTCTTCATAGCTACTGCTGCATGTAGTCGTGGGGTCTTCTTCATGTCCTATGCCAGACTCTATAGCTTCCATGGACGACGGCAAAGAAGAAGAAGAATTAGGGGATCTTCGGGACAATCTCCTGTACCGAATAGGCCTTCCAATTGAACAAACAAGAATTCTATCCCAAATGAATCCAAAGAACTGCCGGAATATTGAAACTTTGTCTATTATGCTCCAGCGGATATTGACGTGGACGATTCTCCGGCAGAGTTGCATCATCTTTCCGGCAGCTTCATGAATTCTTATAGCAGCCCCAGCCATGAGTGTTATATGATCTGGTGGCTTCTTGTTTACTCATGCTCTTGGTTAATAGTAATAATTAATTAATCTAAGAAGGTGTGTGTTATCATGGGGCGGGTTTTGACCCGTGTTGGGTTGTGTGGATAACCGAAACGGTCCAAATTGCCGGCTCATTGCTTTCTACGTAGCTTGGTTATATAGGTCAACTAAGATAAGTATCATGAATTGTTTATATATATAATATTAAGGAATTACCCATTAGAATCTATTAAGAAATTAAACCCCTGTTTGGTATGGATTAAAATTAGATTTTTAATAGATTTTAATAAAAGTCGATAAAATGTAAAATTGAAAAGTTGTGAATCTTATAAACTGTGATTAAAATTAATTGTTT
The DNA here is from genome assembly GCA_903798405.1 of Fraxinus platypoda. Taxonomy (NCBI): domain Eukaryota; kingdom Viridiplantae; phylum Streptophyta; class Magnoliopsida; order Lamiales; family Oleaceae; genus Fraxinus; species Fraxinus platypoda. Next base: position 13,231 of record CAIGRT010054217.1, on the reverse strand, counting down.
ACTTAAAATTAAAATTTGGATTTTAATTCATATAAATCATGATTAAATTAATTATAAATTAATAATAAGTGGACCATACATTTGATTGGTGGATCTAGATCAAGAAAAAAATAATAAAGTTTTATATACTTAATAAGAATAAAGAAAAAGCTGCAAACCCCATAAGCATGACACATATATATAATTCTTATCCTATCTACAAAGCATTCCCTATATAAAATATATTCATGTTGCCCCTCTTTTTCCCTGCCAAGCAGCCCAAAACAAGAGATTAAAGTCTAAAGTACAATCAAAAGTTATATTCTTTAATCATTATAAATGTGAAAATTAGATAAGTTGCAAATTGAAAAAAGATTTAAATCTCTATTCATGGTGTAAAAAAGTGCATAAATCAATTATAAGTGAATTTGTATTTTTTGAAAAATTTTGAAGTCAATACAATTAGGGCCCACTTGGCAAGACTTTTGAAAAATCAAAAAATATTTTTAAGATTAAGAAGTTGCTTTTGAACATATTCGGATAATTTTCTACAAAGTGTTTTGTCTTGCGAAATTCTTAGAGGAAATTTATTTAAAGAAACTTTTTTACAAGAAGCACAAACCCTATCCAATGGGCCATTAATCTACATCATATTTTATTTTCGTTCGTTACCCATCAACTCTCCCGTCAACACGGTCATAAAGAATATATATCTTTGTCAATTCTTCACAAAACGACCATCAAAAGGATTATTTTTTTTTAAATTGTTAAATAGAATACACCAAACGCACCTATGCCTATAAGTGTTGAGAACTTGAGGGCCTTGGGAGTTGCGTGATGGTCCAAACAAAGACACCTAGAGCAAACTACCTAACTAATTTTGAATATTATTTGCTAAAACCTAAGGTCATGGGGGTTGGGTGAGATTTTTTTTTTCTTTTTTGAAAATCAGCACCAAACTCAATATCAATTATTAAAAGGGAAAATTGAAGCAACGGTCCCTAATTTTTTCAATTTTTGCAAACTTTACCTTAACCTTCATTTTGTGTCAATGAATGTCTCTAACCTTTTACAAATATGCAGTTGGAGACCAAATGGATGGTTGACCGTTAGTTGACAAAAAAGTGAATTTTGACCAATTTTGACAAAATTGAAAGAGGTAAAATGGTACTTTACATTTTCTTCATATTAAATTAAGTTAAAAAATTAAATAAAAAACCCCCCAAAATAAAAATAAATAATAAACCCACCCTACCTAACCTCCAAAATCAAAATCGACGTGGTCTCTTCTTCTCCGACAAGACCTTACTCGACACCGCCAACCTACGCCCACACCGCCACAACTCCTACTCACCACCACACACTATCAGCGTAGCACCCTTCGTCGCCACCTTTCAGTTTACTGCACATTCAAAAATCAAATCCCACACTACCCAAATCAAAACCAGAATTAGATTTCTCCCAAATGAGTTTGTGAATGGGAAAATTGAAGCAGCGTGAGATCGGGATTTGAAATCCTAGAAACTGCATTGATTGTTTGTCCCTTTTTGTTGAAAGATTATCATCAGATTAGAAGTTTGGATCGTGGAAGTCGACCGGTGATACTCCACGATGATGGGTGTGATCGAAGGAGGAGTTGTCGACAGTTTTTGAGTTCGCGAGTTGGGAATTTTTGGTGGTTATTCCTGTGACATCTGGTGGAGTTGGGGCTGGTGGTTGGGTGGGATGTGTAAAGGAGAATGAGAGCTTTTCGGTGATGTGTGGGTTCGATGGTTTGGGCGGTGTTGGGGAAGAATATAATCGGTGGTGGTAATCGATTTTCAGTTGTAGGGGTTAAGCTGGGGGTGAAGAAGAAACCATTTTTTATTTCTTTGATTTATTTATTTATTTAATGTGGTGATTTTAAACTTACTATTTTACCCCTTTCAATTTAGTCAAAATTGGTCAAATTCCAATTTTCTTGATCAACTAAGATATTTTCTATCCATTTTGACTCCATATGCATATTTATGAAAGGTTAGAGAGATTAGCTGGTACGAAATGAAGGTTAGTATAAAGTCTATAAAAATTGAAAAGGTTATGACCGTTGCTGCAATTTTTCCTATTAAAAAAGGCTAGTTTTATCTAGTTAGGACATCAAATGTAATAGTTTTAAGATTAAGATATGAACACAACTTTTTAATAAGTAGCATTAGGTATGGTAATTTTCAATATGGTGTAGACACGTGTAGGCACATCAAAGAAAGCTAAAAATCACACATATCTCAAAGGATAGAGGCGGCAAGATGTGTGCCAATTGTAATTGATTGTTTGCTACCTTCTAAAATAGACTCGTCCCTACCATTTTGCTTTTATATATATGTATTTTTTGCCGTAGGCTTTCGTCTGAGGCTTTGGTCGTGACTTATACTCATCACACACTTGTGATTTAATATTAATGATTAAGGTTGTTACAGTTAATTTCGAGAGATTATTTTCTTTTATAAATTGATGAGTTACACACTTATTGAGGGCGTGTTCGGTAGAGATTAAAATCGAATTAAAATTGAAAAATTAGCCGTTATTGTTGACTTTTATTAGACGAGTGAGACCAATAACGACTATATTTTCAATTTTAATTGGATTTTAAGTTTAACCAAACATGCTCTGAAACTCTTAAATTTACTTAATATTTGATTATTTGAACATATTTTTATTCGTAGTATTGTATATAGTACGCTTATCGCTTATGGTTTAAAGATCCATGTTAAAGGAAGGAAAGACCAAACATTGCAAAATGAAGAACCATAGTATGTGAGGAAGTTGGTGCACAAAATTTTGTACAAAAATCCTACACAGGAAAAATGATTTACAATTAAAAAGATACTTGAATTTGAAGTTCAACCAAAAAAAAAAACAAAAAAAATCACAATTTAGAGTTGTGGATCAAAATTTATGGTCTTTCAAAGCTCATGGACTAAACGTGTCCAAAAACTGCAAGCTAAGGGACCAAAAGCATATGAAAATTCCAAAGGTCGCAGCAAGCATAGCTGCTACTGGCGACCGCAGCAGACGAATTTTCGGCCAAACTACAGGCCTGTTTGTCGCAGTCAACAACAGTCCATGGCAGCACATAGCAGTCGAGTGACTCGAGTCCGGCTAGTACAAGGAAAGTTTTTTCTCTTTCCGAATCCAATGGTACATTGGCCAATTCATTTTCATGACTTTTCAAGGAACTTGAAGCACTATATAAAGATCAAATGTAGGTCAAATAACGGGATTCCATGCCACTTAATAGAAAAATATAGAGATAATTCAACACCAAAAAATCCAATAATTTCTTGGGAGCAAAATTACAAAGATTTTAGGAGGCTTTGGACGATTTTGAAGAAGGGTCATCACATTATGCCTTTTGAACTGAAAATCCAAGAATGAAGTCCTTGATTTCATCACTTGCTGCCTTTTCAAGGGCATTCCGGCCTCCTGAATCTTTGACAGTGTAATCAGCTCCAGCTCTTAGCAGTTCTTCAATCTTCGGCTTGTCACCCTCTGAGGCTGCCATCATCAGCAAGATGTCGACTGGGTGGATGTTTTGGTTCAAAAGAGCCTCCATCTTATCATATGTACCTTCCACAGCTAGCATTCCCATGTAATTGAAGTACTGCTCAAAACAGATAGTATTGTCGTCAAACTTCTTCCAGTCCATTAACTACTCATCACATAAATGACTATTTCCAGATTCACTGAATAGTTAAAACTAGCATAATGATCAAAATTTAAACAAGAAGCAAAACTTCAATTAACTTAACAATTTTCTGCCATTTCAGCTGCCATGGCGCAAGAGGACACTTTTCATATGGCAAATTTTACTGTCATGTAATGCCTAGATTTTTAACTGCGCCCCTTAATCAACTGAAAGCCCAAGGTACAATTTCTATCACAACTTCTTATCTAAGCAAATCAAGCTAAAGTTATAGATCGAACTTCCTCAACAAGCTATTAAACGTCTAAAACCAGCACCTGCCTATCTTTCTACCAAAACTATTTCCAACTTCTTTACTCCGTCAGCAGGCTAATCATAATTAGTTTCCTAATGCACTTTCACCATCTCTTTTATAATTCCGTTCTATATTTCTACATTATCTGTTTTTCAAGCTGCCATACAAACACCAGTACATAATCCACTTCATATATTTAATGGGCAATTTGATAGAATCCATAGTATCATAAAATTTCGCAGAGATTTTTCAGAAGCACTTATGTTACATACAACCTCAAGAACTTGACAAAAGCAATCTTGATATTACTTTACAAGAAAATGAGACTCAAATCTAATATTTTAGCATTGACTCTGCTCAAAGTATTAACCTGTCATAAACAGGGTAAATAGAAAATTACCCCTTTTGGTATCAAATTCTTAATATCACCCTGTGATCAGTCTTCTAACCGCCTATTTTTATTTAAATCAAGATCTTGTTAATTACCCCTTAGCTCTAACCTGACCAAATGGTGTTAATCTTTCTAATACCTGTAGCCATTGTCTTCTTAGTTCTTACAATGCAATAAGGATATAAAAGTTACTTTCACGCCCCCAAAAAGTATCCAGGTGCGGTAGGTGAACCAAATTACAAGGGACAAGCAATAGAAATTCAAAGCCATACAGGGTGCATCTCAATTTCCCGGTAGAATATAAGCAGGAAACGCTAATGAGATCCAGTAAAAGCATAGAAACAAATTTTGGGGGCAAGCACATCAAAATGGCTTCAGTGGTTGAACGAAAAATTCAGCTAAAGAAAGAATCTTTTCAATTTAAGCTCCAGGAAAATTCAACATGAGCTAATAAATATAGCTCACATATCCTACATACATTAACATTACCAAAAACAAATTAATAGAGCTATCACAAATTCCTAGAATAGAATGGGATAAGTGATACCTGTTCAACATCGTCACGGTCAAAATCATCACGGGTCTGGCTACCGTATATTCCAGCACCTTCAGCATCAACGCCATTTTTGCCAAACCTGAACCAGCACGTGGTTCTTGAACCAGAGCTTGGACCAAGTCTTGTTATGGGTCTGCACCATCCTAGAGTTTTCGTTCTTGGGCTACCCAGAAACTTAGAATTGAGCTTGGATAAATGTGCAGTAGACCGAGTTGAAGAATTAGTAGGTCTTGATAAGAAGAAAGTTAGCTGGAGAGTACTCGAAATTGTGGCCATTTTTCAGTTTCAGACACACCCGAACCAAAAGTCGGAGCCTTATCATTGGCATGAACGTGCAATTTATAAATTTATAAATTTCGAGATAGAATTTTCACAACAAATCAGAGTGGCGCAGCGGAAGCGTGGTGGGCCCATAACCCACAGGTCCCAGGATCGAAACCTGGCTCTGATAAGAGAGCAAGCTTCTCTTCCCACTCAATTTTTTTATTGATCAGATTTTTGTTTCTTCAATCAAATAAAGCATTTTAATGAGAGAATAAAAAATATGTGTTTATTAATTCATAATTAATTAGGGAAAAAAAAAATAAAAAAATCTTTGATGAACCAAAAAGTCTTAAGATATTTTTAAATAAAACAATGGATTATTACGCCTTTTCAAATTGTATAAAAAATATTTACTAATTTTTAGTTTTATTAAAAAAATCAGTATGGTTATTGTAAATCCAATTAATTTAGAGAAAATTCTTATTGTTTTATATAATTTTCTAAGATGATTTCTAGTGCAAAATGGCAAAGTGTGATTTTATTTAATCCCTGTTTGGTCCCATTAAAATTATAATTCATTTTTTTTGCTCTTTTCTTATTAGTCACACATTTTTCAATAAAATAATATTACACATAATTTAAAAAAAAAATTCTTTTTTAACCACATATTTTCAAACCAAAAAAAAAAAAACTATTGCAATCATAAAAATTTCAAATAATAGGGGCAAAATGGAGGCTTAAATTATCTCACTTTTTGGGGGTACGAGTGACATCATTTTTACTTTTCAATTTATTATAACCTAATTGTCAAATCAAAAAAGTTGTTCTAGCCTCTGTTGTCTTCAACTAAGAATAAACTTGCCATGGATGACAGGGTCGTTGGCCGGTAGTCATGAGAACCGCGGTGGCTATTTTACATGGTCGTTTTCCCACTTTTTACTTCCAAAAAATTGGTAATTTTTGATGTTTGACTTCTATTTTTGTCTCGAGACTTTCACAAGTCAAAATTTAAAAATTATTTAAGTACAGTAAAGCGTGTAGTGTGAAACCAATTCTTTGACCTATTTTTAATTTCCATAAAGCATTTTGCAAGGCAAGGCGTGAAACGCGAAATGAAGTCAATTATTCTTTCACGTATAAAAACTTATTAGGCTTGAACTGTTCCAAGCTAAAGTGCAAGATTGCCCCTATATACGCCCTGAATCGACCCTATAGCCAGTTAGATCTTTTTGTTTACGACTGTCCTCCATCGACGTCCTCGAACCTACCCTATAGCCAGCTAGGTCCCTTTTTAGGTTAAAGTCAATGAACCCACTAAGCTGTAATACACATAAACGAGTTTAACGTGTGGTAGGAATATAGTTTTTTTTTAAAATAAAGTCTATTATATTGTGGTAGTTGAAGCACACACGTGTATTACAAGTATTGCTTTTGTTAGAATAAAACAATTCATATAAACTATATATTTGGACGGAAATGACTTGTTAAGGTTAAAGGGTCTGTCCAAACCTGGCTTCCTCCAAGGAAATCAGTGTGCTTATTTTAGTACCCACTACAAAAAAGGACCAAGGGGGGCAATTTTCATTTTGCAAAAGTCCAAATTTATGTTGACAAAAGGGTATGAACATATGAAAAATCTACTGTCGATACTTTTAACAACCATGACTGATAAAGAAATCTATCACAAATTGTAATGAAATTTGATCTCGAAGGTAGAGGAGTTTTAGCCCCAGTTTGGCCTCCTTTAAATTCCATTAAAATTCATTATTTGCCAAAGTTTTCAACCGCATGCGAACCCCATGTGTCCATTCCAACGACATTGCAGTTGACGTGTGGAATTGGTGATCAATAATAATCAATGAAAATTTTTACATTAGAGGATTAAAAGACCATAATACCCCTACAAACATTAGGTGCCAAAACGGGGGCTATGCATTGGGGGGTAATTTTGTAATTTGTCAGAAAAAGTGATGGGTGGTAATGTCTTTACATTGTCCAACGGTCCATTAGATATTGATATCATTTGCCAAGTTATTAGATAGGGTGCAGACATAGTCCTCACTGTTGTCAAAAAGGTTGGGTTGAAAACTAGTTAAAAATTAAATTAAAGAGAGATAAAGGGGGCCAAACGAGGGCTTAGGTTACTCTTGGACAGATATATTCTCTATTCGATTTTCACTTTCTCGCTTAAACAATATTTGTATAGTTTAAAATTTTAGATGAAATTATCATTTAATATCATATTTGAATTTCATGTTTATGCATAATTTATAAAAATTCTAAAATCTCAATTTTTGTGGGAAAATAAATGTCATCTGCACGATTTATTTCCACATGCATGTAAATAAATGAAATTTTTTTTTTTTTTTTAGGAGCTTAGATTTTTAGATGATACGTTTTTAAAATGTTGGTTATGCCAATTATGTCAATACGTAATTCTATTCTCTTACTGTCCAAACATGCCTTAGATATTTTGAAATATTCAAACGTGTATTTCCTAGAAAAATATAATACGCATTTTAAAATATAAAACTTATTCTATATTGATATATAGTAGGTACAACATATAATACTTATTCTATCACCAAGTAGATCGTACAATACTGGACACAACATTTAGTACTACGCACTAATATTTCCTAGAAATACTAAGTAGTTTGTCCCTCGACAATCAAAAGTAACCTCCCGACAAAAAAAATACAGAATCGAAAACCGAAAAGATGTAAAAATCATCGAGGAGCCAACTAAAAAGCATGTTTGTCCTTGCTTCTTCTGCAAAGAAGAGGCTTATTTCGGTAATATCACGCTTGATAATACTCAAAAGGTGGTTTTAAGTGAAGCCAAACATGGTTTATTATTCTCTTTATTTAAGTATATGTGTATATAGTCCTTCAGTTTGTTATTTGAAGTTCCATAGATCAAAAGATGATTGAGAAAAGTTTCCCCCGTTATCTTCATTGCCATGGTCGTCTTCATTGTTGTCGTCGTCTTTGAATGCAAAATTTGGTGGAATGTACATTTCATCTGGCTCAGGAAATAAGCCAAAATCTGTAACATTACCAGCATCATTTGTATCTAACGTGTCCAAGAATGACCAATCGATCGAGTCCGTTGTTCTGGCTCCCTCCGAGTTCGATGACGGCGATGCATCCTCTAATTCTGCCCAAGATAAAATTTAAATAAAGTAAACGAGTAACTTGTTTTTATGTCTAATACCTTAACCTTTCAAATTTGATAAAAAGGTGAATTTAAAGACAAAAGTAATGTAAATAAATTTATCCCGTCTCTAACAAGTTACAAAAGTACCTGTTGGTGGTTGCTGAGTATTGCTGCTACTGTTATTAGCATACTGTTGAGCAGCATCTTGTATTTGCGCCGGCGTGAGTGATTGTCCGCCGGCAATGTTTGGCGGATCATCTGGGAAATTAAACTTCGCGTGGCTGCCTCGGAGGCAGAACAGGGCGGCGTCAAACGCCTTGGCCGCCTTCTCAGCCGTGTCGTAAGACCCTAACCAAATCCTTTCCCGGCTATTGGGAAGCCTTATTTCCGATACGTATTTCCCCCACTTTCGCTTCCTAACACCCTTATACTTTAACTGATCATTCCCAGTTTGTGAAGAAGATGATAAATCCTTGTTCTTATCCATTTTGTTGGATCAAAAAGAGACAAATCTTTTGATCTATTAAGGTTAGAATTACTTGTTTTTGGCGGCTTATTCATTTCGAGTATATATATGTTTGTGCACAGACCACGGTCCAGCTGCTGCTGCTGGTATCATGAAATGGAGTCTTGTTTAGCGTGTTGAATCTTAATGGAAGTCTGAGCGTTGAAATAGCGTATGATTCGTAGAGGGTGTGTTTAAGGTGGGAGTGCGGGGTGGGTTGGGTGAACGAGATAATCGATGATAACATGAAAAAATAGTGGTGCGACGTGGTAAGGTCAAAAAATACGCTAATGTGCACGTGGAGATTTGTTTTTTTTGTATAAAATCTTATTTTTGAATGTTAGCTATATAAAGATTCATAATTTTTATAACTATTTATAAAAATAAAAACTAATACAAATTCTCTTATATACAAAATATTGTCTGTACTACTTATAATTAGTTTATAATCTTGTTTTTAAATTTTTTTTATCCACTAATTATTTTTAGAAATATTCGAACATGGCTATATAAAGAGGGAATTTCTGGGCGAGCTTAATTATTTTAAATGCGATTTTTAAAACGTACTTTTGCCCCAAATTATAACACCCGGTTTGAGCCACATTATTCTCCCAAGAATGCACTTTAAATAGTGTTTTGATAGAAAATATGTGATTCAAAAATTAGGAAAAATTTTCGATTTGCGTGTAATTTTATTTTATTGAAAAATGTGTGGTTGAAAATAAGAGAAAAAAAATGTATTTTAGAATAATAGGTATCAAACATGGTGTAAAATTTACTTTTTCAAAAAGTAAATCATAACTCACTTTTTAAATAATTTTTAAACACTACCAAACATATAATGTCCATGTTTATATTTTGATCATTGAATATGTAGTAGTTCCTTCATTTTTATTTTTATTTTTGGGTGGGGGGTGGGGAGGGGGGGACATATGATATGAGATTGTTTGCCACAAGCAATTTGTAGGTCTATCAAAGGGTGAGCCTTAGCAATATATGTGATCTACAAATTGGGGCTCATCCATCACTATAGGAATCAATGTCCCACAATCCACTATTTTTATGTAAGAAAAATTGGATTGTCAACTTATTTATATGTAATTTAGGTCATTCCGTGATAGAAATCTTCAATGTTAACGTTAAAATTCTGTACAACTTAAAGTTGGAGGGTAAAACTGTCAAATCACTTAACATCCAACTTTAAATTGCATGAAAGTCATGTACAATTTTAAAGTCTATATTGAAGATTTTTGTCAGGTAGAAATCCAGATTCACAATTTTAAAAGTCATGCTTAGTGTACATAATTTTTTCACCATAATGGTGTCCATTTATGATGAAAAAATTATGTACAAGAAGACAAATCTCAATTTTAAATAGGTTGAAAGGTTCCGGGGTCCACCCATAATTTTCTATTTATTTATTGACAGAGAGCACGACATTTTGAAAAACTGATGTAGCTGCCTATTTTGTTTAGGATCTTTATTGAGAGAACTAAAAGTAATCAATATACATAAATACAAAAAATTAAAAAAGAATTCAAAAATTACATTCCCCATGAGCGAAGAAAAAAACACAATTACTTTCAAGTTAACCAAACAAATTTGAATAATGTTATTTAGTACCAACATTATGTGATTAATTCAATTAAATGTAAAATTATGCGATTCATTTAATTGAATTTGTAATTTAATGCCACTAAAGATGCCACCTAAACTGATGTTAAATATCAGTGGTGCTAAATAGCGTTATTCAAAAAATTTGGATAACTTACCATCATTACCATATTTGTCTTCTTCGAACATTATGCACACAAGCATTCGATCAAATTTTGACAGATTTTGGGTAAAAAGAAAAAGAAAATTTTCTTTTATATTCTGATTTTGGAAATGAACGGATAATTAAAGAGCATGTTAGGTGTGAAGGATACTGTTTTGCCAACACATGTATTGAAAATTAGCACTTTGGCGGATTTTATATGTTAAAAGACAAAGCCCCTGTTTGTTCTACATTTTTTTCCCATTTGTATAAATATTATGACCGTTGCACAATAAAGCAGCCGACATTTTTGACCTCCTTTGTGTGATGATGGGGTCCAGCTGTTTGAAAAAAACGGTCAAAAAATTTCTAAGAATAGGAAAAAAAATATAGAACAAACAGGGGCAAAATATATGCAAAACCAACAAGAGGTTGAGGACTTGAAAAAGATTGATTACAAAGGATCAGGGCGAATTGCTGGAATTGCTAGAAGTAAAGGACTAATTGTACAACTGTTGTGCTTGGGGGGGGGGGGTCTTGTTTCTCCCTTTGGTCCCTCTAGGCCATTCATTCCAAGTCTTGTCAGAGAATTAATTATATATTTAGCGACAAATTTATTTTACCAACTAATAAATACAATTGAATGTTTTTTTTAACCCTTTCTTTCACTTTCAGCCTAAATGATCTTGATTAGGGATGACAAAATTACTCGTCCCCAACCCGCTCGACATTAATCTATCATTGGCAGAGACATTTTTCTCCCAATAAAAAATACCAATTTTTAATGAGTTCGAGAGTATGTACCTGAAATGTTGTGAGAGAGATGGAAGATGGTCATTGTCTCAAGGTACGTGGATAGAAGATTGTGTGTAGTAGAAAATAGGCATAGGGTGGCTGGAGATGTCTAGGACATAGAGCAACATGTAGAAGGTCCGACTAAGTGTGGATGGGAAGTGGCTTACGCTCAAGAATGATTTGTTGATACTCGCTAATTTGGTTTGTAGAAATGTAGATAACAATGACAGCATACACTCATTAGTACTTGAAAATTACTTTTCTAGTCTCTTTCTAGCAAAAAATCTCAACTTCACAAACCTCATTGCATTAATGATCCTTAATTCTCGATATAATATGTCTCGGACTTTACAAAATTTGTTCCATATGCTCAACAAACTTAAGACACACCAAAAGCACCTCAATAACCTACTTCCTGTCCCAATACATAAATTGTACTATAAATACATCCTCAAACATAGTTTTATTTCAACTCCTCCCTTACTCAAAAAAAAATATAAACATAACAAAAGGCCTCATTGAAGCAAAATATGTCGACACCTGTAATTTTCTTTTTGTTAAGAATCACATCTCGTCTCAACTCAGCTTTGCTACCAGACCAAGCACTTGACGAAGAAAGAAAAACACAAGATCGTCGCCAGTGATTCAATCATTATATGCTTTCACGAAGTTGACGATATAAGCAAATACATCAACACAATTTCCAAGCTTAAAAGCATACAACTTACAAAGAGTCCGAAGCTTGTTCCCTGCGTCCAAGGTCTGAATTACGACTTATCCGAGGTTAAATTGGCACTCAACTATTTGAAGCATCTGACAGACCCTTACATGCTTTCACATGAGCATTCCTTGAAGCATATGACCTCTCATACTATAAACTTGGGAAAGATGTGCAGCTCTTTGCTTAAACATGAGGATAAGGTTGTCATTTCGATTCTAACAAGAAAACTTGATGATCTTTCTTATCTAATTAACAATGTTGTTTATCATGTTTCTGAATTCCTAGTAGACACAAAAACTCCAGGAAGCCATTGAGAATTCTCAGTCTGCATGTTGGATTTCAAGATTTTCATGTTTTATGTTGAGGGTACGCTACAACAAAATTGTGATTTCGCAACAAGATTTTTCGTCAAAAAATTGTCGCAATAAGTGACTTAACGCAACATATTTTAAAAGTTTGTATGAAGTTTGTGATGAAAAAAACAAGTACCAAAAAATATAAGGCCACTTAAAAAGTTGTCAAGAAATGTGAGAAGTTGCGACAAATAATAAAGAACGTCGCCAAAAATACGATGGAAGCAAGGCGTCAAAATATTTTTGGTGAGAAACTTATGGCGAAAAACTTTTATTTCTTTCAACAAAGTGCTTGTGATCCAATAGGGTCTACTTTTTGTGATAAAAAAATATTTGTTATTCAAAATTCTATAGTTAGAGGAAAAAATCACTACACGAAAAATAATTTTTTGCAACGGACAAAAAATATTGCAATAGGTTTTTTATAATGCTCACCCGTATATTGTAGGCTCTAATGTTATCATAGATTAAAAGGATATGGCAACGTGCAATGCGCGCTACAAAAGCCCTCAAATGTACGTCGTTGTAAAGTTTTTACAACGCACCTTTATTGCTTTTATTATATTTTGTAATACTCTTTGCTTGTTGTCTTAACTTCTTTTTGCAACTTTTTTTTTTGTCCGGCTAAATTTTAATATGTAATACAATTTATTAAAATTTTAATTATTTTCAGAGGAAATTTTTTATAATTACCACATACAAGGCAGGAGTTAATCTAAATTTATATTTTTTTAGATGTTTATTTGATTAGCATAAAATGAAGGTGTGATAATTC
>CAIGRT010054163.1:0-11454 GCA_903798405.1 Fraxinus platypoda | reverse complement strand
TAGGCAAATTTGGTGCATCAAACACTACCAAAGTGTTTAATAGCTACTAATAAAGGAAAAACCCACCCAAAAACTAATGCGACACCACTAAGTAAATAATGAAAGTAACATAGGTGTTCACACATGCCTTTTAGGTTTCACTGAGTTTGGTTACCATTAAAAATATGATTAGTGGAATAATTGTTACAGAAAGGGAAATAATTTCCAAATCTTAACCAAAAGCAAGGGTAGTTCAATGATGCAACAAAAGTAACAAATTCAAAACAAGATTATGTGATATATATACATAATAATAAATCAAACTATAGTATAGAGAACCAACAGTGAATTCAGTCAGAGAAGGGCAAGTTTACAGACAAGTGAAAATCCCATAAAGTCATCATACCATTGACATTTCAAGATGCAAACATTTATGATGGCAGAAATTCAAAGCGAATAGGTTCAACAAGAAACTTGAGCCATGATCCACTTAGAATAATGCACATGGTTATTAAATAAGTTACAGAATAGTTGTGAAGGAATAGGTCCACATTCAAGGGCCTATTGCCAAGATAAAAATGAAAAAATAAAAAGAAATCATTTTTTCCGCTTTGAATGAAAGTAATAAAGAAACCTCAGTATCCTCATATGAGAGAGAGAGAGAGATAAGAGTCTGCAGTGAAGTTATCAGTTTTTTCTTCTGGCTGAGAGCAATTCAAAGAGTTGGAGTGTTACAGATAGTCAGAAACAAACTAAATCCAAAAATAGCAGGAAAAAAGGTTCTCCTGAGCACCATCACCAAAAGTTCATGTAAAAGATGCTTATTGCACAATACGACACTGCTATTTATCATCAGATTCACACATATACCTAATTATGTGAGATGTAAACGCTTTTACCTGAACAGGTGAAAAGCTAACTTTTCCAATGAGATCTTCGCCACTGAATCCAAAAATACCAACTACCTACCGCACAAAACATCATCCAATTTGGTGGAAATGCACAGGTATCGAGTTACTAAAGCTCACAGAAGTTGAGAAAGGAGAAAATATTGTTATAAAATTTTCTTCATAAGCGATGATCACCTTTTTGTAAGTGACATTTTGCAATTTTGACCAGGAAAAGAAATTCAAATGTAACGGTAACAGTAACAGTAACAACATCGAGCAAGAAATGCATTATTACTGCTCACAGCATTATGTTAAGATACTGGAGAGTTCAATGTTTAATAAGGCTGAATCAAGTAACGAAGCATTTTTCTTTAGTGAGGCGAGGCATAAGCCTCGGGACTTTTTGAGGCGAAAGCTCAAACAAAAAATTTAAGTAAAAAAAAAATTAAAGATACAGAATTATATCTGTAATAAACTATAAACAATCTTGAAAATTCATTATAAAACAATTTAAAGCATAACTTGCAAACAAATTCCAAATAAATCAAATATCAGTCTTGCTTTTAATTGATTTTTATTATAGTTGGGTTGGATTTGATTTATTAGAACTGTAAAAGTGTGTTGTTTTACTTTTATCATAATTTTATTAAGTGGTTTACTTTTAAAATAAGATTTGTTTGAGTTTTGCTTTTAATTAATATCTGTTAGGTTGATTGTGATTTATTATAATTGTTCCAAGTGTTTTAACTTTCTAAAATTGGCCTTAACCATTAAAAAACTGATTTTAAGTTAGTGCGGACTAGCTTTTGTAGGTTTGACAATTAGAGAATAAATTTAAAATTAGTCGAGCCCAGCTTTTGTAGATTTCACAATTAAAAAACAGGTTTTGCATTAGTCCGTTCCGGCCTTTTTAGGTTTAAAGTTAGTGGGACCCACCATTTGTAGCTGAGCCCACAAAAGCATTAATGCTCAAATGAGGAGTACATTGTCACACCCATGCATGAACCAGGTGAAGAATCACAAGAGCAGCCGAAGATTGCACCCAAGAATGCACAAGGAGTGCACAATACAAGGGCCATAGGTTGGGTGATGAAGTACCAGCTGCAGGAGGTCGAAGGTGTGGACAAAAGCTAGACGTGGAACAGAGCATGCTAAATGCAAAGGGGACAAAGCATACTGTGCGCAATAGCTTAAGTCTTAGGATGATAAAGGAACATAGTAAGCACACCATGCGAAGGTGTCGTCTATTGCACTTGCGAATGCCATCAATTGAGGGAGGTTGAAATAGCTATGGCCTCAAGGAGCAAATTGAGGAGAGTACACCATGTTGGAAGATTTAAAAGGTCGAGTATAGGACAAGAAGTCGTTGATTCCTTGAGTCGTGTGCAGTGAGGTGCAAAACTCAATCAATTAAGGCTTATGCGTGTCAAATATTTTTATACGGCCTTAATTTGAGATGTTGAATCGTAATTTTTCAATTATAATAGAGTTTTCTATTAGGATCCACATCAAACCTAAACAAACCTAGTCCCCCAACCTTCACCTCACCCCGTTAGATGAAAGGGAAAACAGGATCACATACCATACTTATTACAGTTTTATATGTAGAAAATCAAGGTATGAATCACTTTTCATGTGTTGGTTCTTCCACCAAAAATCAAAATAAAAAATCAAATATCTTCGTCATATCATCATTCACTAAATTCGAATTAAAGAGGTTGAAACAAAGGAATAAGTGGGGAATAAAAAAGGTCTAAAAATTCAAATAAAGATGGCGCTTCAAACACTATAACTAATCATAGATCAACTTTCTAAGCTACGATTCAATGAACCGTTAATTTTTCAAACTTACGTAAATAAACTTATTTTTTTATTAGAATACCAATATACTCTTTTGTCCTTCTTCACATTTGCCTTATATCATTGCTATGCATTACGTAAGAGTAATGATAGGTAACAATGAATAAAGGATCTTTTGACATTGTAAAAAGCGATTCTTATCCGTCATCATATCAAGAAGTCCTTATTGACAAATATTTAGACAACAATAAAGGAATACATCATGGTTACATGAAAGCAATTTATTGTACATACCATAAAAAAAATATCTGGAAATAAAAACAACCATCGATTTTACTTAAATTTGGCAAAAACCAACAAAGATGTAATAGAACTTGAAATGCAAATTAATCACCCACCAACATAATCAAAATCGGAGAAAATAAATGTTCTCGAAACATCAAACCCACATGCAATTATGTCTTCAGCATTCTCACAAGCAAGCCGGTCTCTGGCTTTCCTCCACTGTCAAATTCTTCCACATGCACTTCTCATCATCTGTCAGTTGTATTACAAGCGGCACCTTGAATGCATCTTGCAAATATCTGCAAACAATGAATTGTCATTTATGTCATAGTAAAATATGAAATGGTTAACTAGTCAGCCATGGATAATGAAATTAATGCAGCATAAAGGTTGATGAGGATCTCCTACCATAAATGGATGTTGTAATTACAATTTATGTGGTACTTTTTTCAGCAAGGAAAATGCAAAAGGTTCAAAAAAATGGCAGCTTTTACCACAAAAGATATAACAGTTAATTGCGGATTATTCTTTGCAAAATTTATCTTGAAGATTAAATTTTCTAGGTTTTCATTTATTTGTCTTCCATTCCCATATAGGAAAAATGTTCATCAATTACTGACCATGGAGGTAATCAGACGACGAATTTCTAAGCAACTTTGCATCGAAAAACATCAAGGTGTACACAATGTTAGTTGAAGTGACAACAGTGGTAGTAAAAGAGATGAATTTGAATAAAACCAATCTACAAAAATTACAATGCAGTGAATTTGCAATAAGGAGACTACTTTCTTAAATTTATTAATTCCCCCAGATGAAAATAATTTGTTACTTGCATGCTCAACTCACCCAATTAACCCTTTCTTCCGACCTCAAATGCATAAACTTAAAAGAAGATGTATAAAATGAACATAATATTTCAAAATAAAAAGGAAATGTGAGACTCAGTAATTTTCACCGAATTTACGGGTCGAACCCAACATCTACCAAACCCATCCCCTGTGAACTAGAAAGTCAAAAATCCTAAAAAGGGAGCTTGTCTGGCGGGTTTTCAAAAGTAAAAAACAAATTCTGAACCGCATTTAATGTTGTGCTTCACTTCAAAACCCTCCACAATCTTCAACAATGGTGCTATCGGCCTCACAGACTTCAAAGCAGTAAATCTGACTCATTATCATCCATCAACAGAAATTGTATTTCATATACACATTAGAAGGAGATGATGGTTTTGAATATGATAGGTAAGATACGAGATTTTAATTTGGGAATGGATTGGTGCTTTTGATTGTGTTGTTTTGTTTTGTTTTGGGGTATTTTGGACAGTTCATTTTTATTATATTAAAATATTTATTTTAATTTTAATATTTTGGTCAAAGACTATTTTTCCAAACAAACTTTGCAGATAGGCTATTCTACCCAATTTCCACGAAGGGACACCTCCTGTCCCAATTCTCTTCAATTTTCCCCAATTCAAATTTCAACCCTAGAATTTACGTATCAAAGCCCCAATTTCTCTCGGAAAATCGTTGAATCAACGCAAGGATTTTAATATGAAGCTCTCTTTTTCTCTACCTTCAAAATCCCAATCCAATCGCTCTAAAAAGCCCTCGCAATCCTTCTCCGCCGCTGATGCTGGGCCGTCCACCGCCGATTCGTCCGCCAAAAATTATGTTACCGAATTCAACTCGGCTGAAGCTCCGGTGGATCCCCAATCCAAACCCAAATGTATTCCCCCTATTCCCAACCAATGGCGTCCCAATAAAAAGCTCAAAAACCTACCCAATCTTCCCTCTCTAAAGTCTGACGGCGAAAATACTCTCCAATTTGAGGTTGTGCCTGATGGGAATCCCGATGCTTCTGATAAATTGATGGCTTACGGGCTCAATCTTCGTAGTAAACCATCGGGTGGTTCTGCAGATGATCCAGGTGAAGAATCGAATTTGCCAATTTCGGACTTGGAGTTGAGGAAGTTGAGGGAGGATTTGGAGAAGTTACCGGATGATACTGGGATTGATGAATATATGGATATGCCCGTGGAGGGCTTTGGTGCAGCTTTGCTATCGGGGTATGGATGGAATAAGGACAGGGGCGTTGGCCGCAATGCCAAGGAGGATACCAAGATTCTTGAGGTTAAAAAAAGAGCTGGTAGAGGAGGTTTGGGGTATGAGGGGGAATTACCTGACAATCAAAATGGCAATAACGGTAATGCTGGTGAAGCTTTTGGGAGTAGAGATGTCAGGCGGAATAAGAGGGAGGATGCAAAGGAAAAGAAAGGGTTTGATGTGGGGAAAGAGGTGAGGATAGTGAAAGGGAGCGAGATGGGGATGAAGGCTAAAATCGTTGAGGTGAGAAGTGGTGGAGATTCATTGGTTTTGAGGATGTCAAGAAATGGGGAGAAGGTGAAGGTGCTTGTTAAAGATGTGGCGGAGGTGGGTTCTGCAGAGGAGGAGAAATGCTTAAGGAAATTAAAGGAGTTGAAGGTTAAAGAGAAAAACAGTAGTAATGATAAACGTGATAAAACTTCTTCGAGCAAAAGGGGCCGAGAGGAAGAAAAAATAGGTAGTGAGAGAGTGAATTGGTTGAGGAATCATATTCGGGTGAGAATAGTAAGTGAGGTATTGAAGGGTGGGAGATTGTACTTGAAAAAGGGGGTGGTAATGGATGTGGTGGGGCCTGGGGTTTGTGATATTTCAATGGACGAGAGTGGGGAGTTGGTACAAGGTGTGGGCCAGGACTTACTGGAGACTGCTATTCCAAAACGTGGAGGCAAAGTACTAGTATTGTATGGTAGGCACAGGGGTGTGTATGGGAGTTTGCTGGAGCGCGATTTGGAGAAGGAGACGGGTTTAGTTCAGGATGCAGACACACAGGAGTTTCTCAATGTTCGGCTTGAACAAGTTGCAGAATATATTGGAGATCCAAGCCATATTGGTTATTGAATTGCTTCTCCTCATATTCAAGAGTGAGATTGCTTGCGTGGTGGTACTGCCTTCCAATTTTTGAGGTAAAAAATACATGTCTTTTGCCTTGTTGGCCATTTAAATGTAATGAAATGATATTCTGTGAGAATTATGCAAGTTGCCATATAATGTATTCTTGAATGGTTTCTTTTAATCAAGTATGGTTGCTGAAGGTTCTTTTCTTAAAGTACAAATCTGTTTCCGAGAAATTTGACGAAATATTTATCTCAATGAACCATATGTCTCCACCGGAGTGGTTAATTGTGCTGCTCTCTGTTTTTCATTGACTGGAGGTTGGGCTTTATGTTATGTCCCCCTCCTAAGTTTGTATTTTGTTTTATTTTCTTTTGGAATTATTAATACTCCACCCTTTTGTTGTATAAGCTTTGTCATATAAATGAGGCAAATGTGTCCTGGGTCTGTCATGGCTATCTTTTGCATGATTTTGCTTGCAAATTGAAATATGATCAAGGGACCATCTCAGTTTTGGCTGGAATTATTGAATTGGTTTCTTGATGTTTCCCATAATTGCATAAAGAGTACTAGAGAAAGAGATGGAGAAAATAACATTAAACTTATGTTTGAGCCCCATTTTTGCTTGAAAATGAGTTTTATAATAGTGAATATTTGGAGAATGTGTGGGTAAAAAGTAGTACAAAGTTTTGGGTTTACGTGTGATATATTTTATCGTGAGAATGCGTGGTTGGAAATGAATTTGAGTTTAGCTAATGGGGATCAAACATGGGCTAATTATATTTCAAATTGGGTGTTTGTGTTTGAGGGGAAATTGTAAGAGGAGAATGGGGATACAGATAAGTGGATGGTACTAAATTTAGCAAATTGAAACATTTTTTGATATGTCCATGTAGGGGGCGTGTCTCGTTTGGTTTGTGCTTAGCTTCATAAACTCCTGAGTCAATTGAAGATCGATAGAGACCTTAATTTTGGTGTGGACGATTAGTCTTGAGGATACATTTTTTGCTAAATGGAGACTTTTTAGAATTTAATATATCGCAAACTTTTTTCAGATATGTTGTAGTTCATACATTTGAAGATATGAATAAGCAACTTGCCTAACTATTTCCATTTTCATTTAAACTAACTAATTCCTCTGCTGCTGCCACTCATGTCTCCATGTGGTTCTGAGAGGAAGTAACATAATTAGACATTGAGATGTTGCTTGAAAATCTATCCCTTTCCAAATTTTACGGCAAACAGTTATTTTGGTAAGAGTTTGTTTTAGTGATTTAGGAATCATCAAAAATTTGACACTACTAGTATCTTTTGATTTTGGTAATCAACATTGTAATGCGTACATGTTCCATGTCTGTATCTAAATTGCAGTATTTAAGTAAGTCTTTTGTAGATGTCGGTTTTTTCTTTTCTTGGAGGTGGGGGTTGGAGGGAGTTTATTTGTGGTTAGTGGTGACAGAATTACGTGTGATTCATATGCAGCACATAATCAAGAAAGTGAGAAATCTATTTTTGAATTCAACAACTATAGATAATACTGGAATGAATAAAAGTAGAATAATATTCATGATTTTTTCTAAGTGGAGGCATAAGCCTTTACAGATGGCTCTAAGGAACTTCAACTTAAAACAAGGAATTCCTAAGGATTGATACAATCCTATCATCACTGTATTATGTTTAGTACATATTGTTGCATGGAGCAATGATTAGACAGCCAAAGTACTTCTTTCGTAAACTTCAACTTCAACTTTGTAATTTTAAGTAATCCAAGTTTCCTCATTATTTAAGGCTATCGCTTTACAGTAGAAAGAAGAAACACAAGTCAGAAGATGTGATTTGTGTCCTTATCTGCAACTGATTCTCCAAGGCAGACTTCTCATGTCCTCCAAAGTACTTATGTTTCTCTCCCTTCACAAAACCCTACATTAAGCAATGTGGATCTAACTCCAAGTCTTTCTGTTATCAGCTGCCACTCTACTGCATCTCCAGGACCTCAAACAATACCACCAGTGGCCCCTCTCTACTTTGAATAGACTCGTGAAAAAATTCCACAATGTAGAACTACCTTGCAGCAGCTGGTGATGATCGTTTCCTTCTTCTTCTTTGTTTTTTTTTGGCAAAGGGGATGCAACTTATGCAAATCATGCTAGCCGTCAGGCTTCTTAAAGTTTCAGTTGTAAGGTTGCCTCTTGAGTTGTTATGTTGGCAATCGATAAGCTAAACACCATAGGGGTATATAGATGTTGTACATACATTGCGCACTGAAATAGTTACAGTACATTTTCAAGAAATAATACTTTTTCTAAGTGAAAACCATACTTTTACTTAGTAAATTGTAGTTGTGAATGTGTTCGGGAGTTGTTGCTAAGCTGTAATAAAGTGAAGTCATGACCATCTGGAGGGCCATAGCCATATGTCTTGTCATGTTTAATCAGGTTATGGCATGTTAACTGAAGAGTTGCATTAATATAGATGCAACTTAATGCTGAAGACATCTAGAAACATGCTAAATATTATTGGGAAGTAATAAATATACATGCTTCATCCAGCAAATGAAAGGATGTGATGGGAGGGGTGGGGTGGGGTGGGGTGGGGGGTGGGTTATCCAATATATTGAGAAGCCATTATCTAGTACAGATTTTGGAATCTTCCTGAAACCACTGATATAATCAACTGATATCTTCACAAATCATTGACTACCTCTGGTGCGCCAATGGACAGTTCACTGATTTTACATTCTGCTTACGCATGGACACCTTTATATTTGTCTTATTTTGAGAAAGTTTGTAGAATGTCAAGATATCTTCTTTAACGGCCTTGTTATCAAATAAAATCCACTGGTGGCCATGCTTTAATTTTCCAAACGATTCTTCTCCCAAAAAACCTTGTTGGGACAAGTTACTGGTCAAAAGCCTTCTTGTTTGCTAAAACTTAATTAACTTAGCAAACTTCAATTTTAATTTTTAACCATACAATTTTTTGTGAGCCACAACTTTTATCTAAAGCTTTGACAAACAACCCAAAATGTGCAAATACTACCACATGGAACAGCAGCATTTACTGTTAAATAAAATATTGATTTTGTTTAACCTTTGATGCACGCTGTTTGGCATAGAATGCTCTTGGCATGACTTTGGCTGAACAAGAGTCTTCCATGTTTGATTTTTTCATTAAAATGTAATGATATCTGAGAATTGAACTTCTTGTGCATTCTGCAATGGCAGGTTACACAGCCTCTCAGTTGTTAAGGCATGAAAGGACTGCTATCTGGTGCTCAGACTGATGTTATTTTTTCTTGTTACGATATCTTGTGACGCATCTTACTTGGTATAATTCTAAGCAATGTCGATGTTGACGATGATATTTGTTATCCAAGACTTTTAGAGGCAGGTTTGTGCAACACGCTTTCATTTGGTCAGACATGATCTTTACATGGAGTTTTATGGTCTCTCTGAGTACGGGAATTCTTGTATACTACTCGTAACCACTTTCTAGGAAGTTGCTTATAATGATTGTTATAAGCTCTTTAGATTGTTAAATTAAGCATTTCAAGGAATTACAAGTCGCCCTAGCAAAAGTAGGGATCATTTGTCTAAGTGGCCCAAGGTGCCGCATGATAAGTTGAGCTTATGAGATAGATTTTTGAAAAGTAGCTTATAAGCTTACCCAAACATGCATATGTCCCCTTCTTTAACTTGAACACGATGTTCTTTTTCTAAGTTGACTGCAAAATTCTTTCATCTTGCCGTTAAATTAGAAGTGGCAAGTTGAAGCTTGACAAGTTGGCTAGGGAAAATTTACTTGTATTTGACTAAAACGTTAATAATGTGTTGTGGAAGTTGGAATGATGTTACGTTGAGAGAGCTTTTCGCTATTTTTCAGTATAAGTTGAAGAAAAGTGAAAAATGTGTAATCCATTGTTTGGTCTATCTAAAGGAATATTAACCCACCTTCATGGCTCTAAAAGGAACATTCTTGAGTAGTTATTGGTTAATTTGACAAGTTGGCGAGCTTTACATCGTCGCCCCTTTTAGATTTGTTATGCTATTCAAGATGAAATTTTTATATCTGTCACATCCCTTCATGTCGAAGCTCTTTCTGATCCAATAAAAACTACTATTACAAATATTCAAAAAGAAAAGTCCATTAGCACTGTGCTCATAATTCTCTAAGTAGCTAATTGTCTTATTTTTCATTAAATTATATAAAATGGATGGTCTACCTTAATTAGATGCAAGCTTTAGTTTTGCATACTCAATTATATTTCCTCATTTCTTCTTAATACATTTTTAGCTGCCACCCAAGTTGGTATTGTATATTAGTGAAAAGTTAGGTCATTGCAAGAGAGAAGAAAAGCAAATACTATCCCCTCAGAAAAAAAGAAAATGGATCAATTAGTAATTACTAAGTACACTAAAACTTCGGTAAAACAGTTCTATATTCATATGTGATAGGATCATTCATTTAAATCATAACACTTCGAATCGATTAAAATGCAACATCTCGATATCACATACCCACGACCCACTTTGGACGTCGATGTAGCATTTTTAGTGGCTTAAAGTTCGAGGTGTCGTATTTAAATAATGATTCTACCATGTGTACATGTATGATCATCTTATTAAATTTTTTGTTGTCATACATGTAATGGAGAAACGTTGATAGTGAAAATCTTGTTTAAGCAGACATTTCACTTTTGTTTTGGTCGGTGCTTGTCCAAATCTATTTCCATTACTTACCCACTTCCATAAATAAAAAGCCTCTTTATTTCCTTTATTTTTAAGTAGTACCATTGGCATCATATGTCCTTTTTATTTCTTTATTGAAAGAGAATCAAATAGCAAGATCATGTTTCATCTTCTCTTTTCGTTATTTTTTTCTACGATCATCTTCCCTTCAAGAAATAGAAATTTACTCTCACTAGTCTCATCGTCTTGAAAACAAAGACTTTTCTTAGTCTTTAGAGCCTTGTTTTGAGCATTTTCCCTTTTGCATAATTTCACTCTAGATTCTCTAATTAATTTTCGAGCCTTTAGATATTTTGTACGAAATTTTTTTCGTTCAAAAAATATTTTGGAATCAAGAGAGAAAAAATGAAACATAGCCCACTATTAAATGNTTTGGAATCAAGAGAGAAAAAATGAAACATAGCCCACTATTAAATGACAAGTTTTCTTAATAAAGTATTCCCATATGTATTTATAGGTGATTGTCCAATATACACATTTTATTCTATTATTTTATCACTTAATTTATTTATCTATCTTCCCAACGAAATCCACACCTTTTTTTTTTGGCAAATCAATCTAAAACACAAGAAAAATGCTGCTTTACCAGAACTGTTAATTGCCAGATTTTCTACAGATACTCACATGCATGTGGGTCCCACCTAAATAAAATATTAATAAAAAATGTGGGCACCACATGTTTGTCTCTTTTCTGGAAATTTTCGTTTCCGTGAGTGTAGCATTGTTCAAAACACAAACCCACAAACTAAAATAAATTTGGCAATTTTACATTAATTTGAGGGACATAAACGTAAATAAGGATTAAGCTATTTCTACATTAAA
>CAIGRT010054152.1:0-16394 GCA_903798405.1 Fraxinus platypoda | reverse complement strand
GGTGAGTTAGGGTTTGATAATTAATTTTAGGGGTGGGGTGGGTGTATATAAATTAAATTTTATAATATTATTATTAATATTTAATTAAATATAAAAAATCTGTATCTATATATAAAATATCTGATTTTTGAAAATTAAAATTTGAAATCTGATTTATGAATATGAATTTTGAAAAGTAGGGTTTCATGTAATTTTCACAAAAAAAAAAAAAACAATTGGCCTATTATGAATTGCAAAGGAAATAAAATTCAATAGCTCATAGAAGTCAAATCCTATTATTATCACATTTTCAAAAAACACAGAAGCCAAACCTTCTACCTCCCGACTCCCTTTTCTCCTGTAGCCGCACTGCCGTAGCCCCGACTCATGTTGACACCGTCCAGCTTGACGCTTGCTCTTCGATAGACCGTAACATGTTACATTTCCAAGGGAATTAATTATAGAATGAACATTTTTTCACCTCTACATATCCCTTGTTGTAAGTGCTTTTGGGAAATAATTATACTTATGGTCGTTCGAAATCAAATTGGGAAAATTTGAATTAATTGAGATTTTAGGGTTGATTATACCAATGGCCAACTATATTACAATTTTGTGTTGAATGTTTAAATATTTTACGGTTGTATGTTTAAGCACCAAAGAGCTTGTGATATGCTTTTCATGTTACTCAATTTCTTAAATTCTTCACCTTTTTTATAATAAATTGATTGTGCCAATTTTTGGCATAGCATTATTAACAAAATGCTACATTTTCATTTTACAATTACGAAGTGAGATTGTATCATGAATTTTTTTTATTATTATTTTGGGTTCTATTGAATTATATTTTTCATATGTAAATGACTTTTGAAGTTTTAATGCATTTATATACAGATTGAAGATTTTTTAATATTATTTAATTAAATATTAATAAACAATCTCGTTATTACGGTCATTGACTGTCGACGATCAAGGACTTTCCTAACTGACCCTCAATCCTGGATTGAGATAGATACATTTGTCGTAAAACTCAAATTCATATTGACGACCAAATCTAAGTATCTAAACACTATCCAACAAAAAACAAATACACAAACAAGCACTAGACATAGAATGTCCATTTCTCTCACATCTTCCATACAATGGGGTATGGGATCATGTCAAGCTTTAAGACGATAAAACCTGGAGAGTATCTTCTGTTTGGTTGTACCCCCAAAACACCACAGATCACAGCCACTAAGTTGTGACCCATATGTTCCCCTACATTGTAAAAGCATGTGCTACGCTCTATTGAGATTCAAACAGACCCAAAAGCTAACGTTGGGTGGCATGTGGTGCCCTCTATTGACCATCATCAAAGTATGGGACCCATTATCATCAAAACATGGGGCCCATTATCTCCCATCATGATTAATCTATAATGGGTTTATGCCCACGCCTAATTTCATACAATTATTGTCTCCTCAAAGCTTCACTTTTTGAGGTCACTTGATTTAAGATGTATCATGCATTTTTCTTTAGTGGGATCATTGTTTACTACGTGCAAAAGTGTGTGCAATAATTTATCTAGTTCGGCAGATCCCCTTTTGAGATATAAATAGATATATTTTGTTTAGGTTAAGCTTTACCTTCACCTAAATAGCATATCAAGTAAAAGACTCGAGTTCGAGTTAGCGTTTGGCCTGCAGAAATGTGTTCAGTGAAAAATCGTGCACAATTATAAATAAAAAAAGTATAGACATTGCTAGAGTTAGAAACATTCAACGATATGAAACCACTTTGTCGTCGTTTGAAGTGTTAATGCCATATATTTTCCATGAAGTTGTTCAACAGAGAAAACATGAATCAACAAGTGTATTTGAATGTTCCAACTAGGTTGATACATCCTTATTACACTCATCGTGTACCGATCTATTAAATTTTATTAGTCGTGTTTGTTAAAAATAGAGAAAAATAATCAGATTTTGATTACTTTTTTAGGTAATACTATAAGATTGATAGGTTTTAGGGTTAGGTCATGAAATAGAGGGAAAAATAAGTAAGATGGTGATCTTTTAGAGTTAAGATGCTACAAATGATTCAAAAAGCCAAAATCCAAATTAGGTCCCCTGCTACATACCTATCATGTACCACATCCCAAGGACCATTTACAACTAATTTAGCGGCTCGAGTCTTTCTCGTGTTTTTATTTCTTAGCTCCGATTTGACAAAGCTTTTAAGATTATAAACTGGTGGATCATAAGAAATGTGCGGTTCAAGTTGTGGGTCCAATAATATGTATGATTAAAAATGAAATTTGACCAACTTAAAATTTAATAAAAACTTTATCGAACTTGGTATACTTATTATTTGCCATTAAGCTATTATATGTCAATATTTCAAATAAATACGATCAGCATAAAAAATCAAACTCGAACAACAAGTTTCGTAGAACAAGTAACATGAAGGATACATCATACTTTTGTTGATTGATGACTACTTAAAGATGGCTCAATAATTATTTGGACATATTAAAATCCACCTAATATCGAGGCAACTCTAATAATCATTTTTTATCGCTCGTAACCTACTTGATAGCTTAAATGAGACCGTGCTTTAGACTCAATTGGTTATGTCAGCCAATCAAGACGTTATCGAAATGTCTAAGGAAACTTGACTCCTTGACTAAACTCAAGATTCAAATGTCTAACCAAACTTTTATGAGATTATATTTTATGAGACATTATCGTGTATATACGTCTATTAAATTTTTCGTGAATGGTCTCTTTACTTGTGTTTACTAACACATAGTCCAAACGGAAGTTTTAAATGTTTAACCGTGTTGGCATAAAAGTCACACGAATTCTCTCGAAAGAACTATGCATGTTTGGCTAATTTACTTCCTTTTGCATTTTTTTATTAAAAATTTATTTATATTTAAATTAATTTTTTTTATTTTATTCTCGACCTAAATTATTTTTAAGCTAAGCAAACACCAGTGAGTTGGACTGATTGAAAACCTATAAGAGATTCAAAAAAGAATACGTTAAATTCTGTATTTATTAAAAAAAAAAATTAGTTTTAAACATTTTGTCAAATCATGGTACAAAGTGTCAAAGTATCCTATGCTATTTTCTTCGAGGAGAGCAAATAAATTAGTCAAACAATACAATATTGACTTGCCAATAAATTCTATTGTAAAAAACTATTAATTGTGTACGGAAGTTTGACTCCCTATTTTATATTTTTTTTATTAGAACCCCGATTGACCTCATTAAATTATAATTCATTTTTCTCTCTTTTCTTATCAATCACACATTTTTCAATAAAATAATGTTACAGCTTGTGAAGTGGCGGTCTATTTAATTGACCATTGGACTGTTCTATCATCTATTAGTCTTTTTCTCCTATTTTACACTACACAATTTATCGAAATAGTGAGAGAACAATACAATTATCGCACTATGTAGCGAATCAGCGTGAGAATTGCACCCTAATTTGTGAAAGTTTAGCAGTCGAAAGTACCATAAACTTTCACAATAAGCCTATGTTTGTTGCTCATTGGTAGAAGAAAAAGAATCGTTGGAACAATGACCATGCCTACAATTTTTGACCATTTGTGTCTTGTTGAGATCCACCAACTTTGAAAAAAACGGTTCTATTTTTTCTATTAATGGAGAAAGAAGTTGGAACAAATAGAGGCTAAATAGATGGTATGAAACACAGACATTTATGTAAATTAGCAAGTACTTATTTGCAATGTCTTAAGATTTAAAGTTAAAACACTTATTTATTGAAAAAATGAAGGTTTCTCAAACATTTCAGCAAGTTCTAAAGTGCTAGACGTAAAAGTAAAATTTCAAGTCTTACGAGCCTAGACATATAAGACGTTCTTTTAAATATTATTTTAATTATTATAGACCAGTAAGCCCTCATTTGGCCCCCATTATTTCCCATTATATTATAATTTATTTTTCTCTCTTCTTATAAACTACATATTCTCCAATAAAATACTATTACACATAAACCAAAAAAAAATTCCTTTGTTTTTAATCATATATTCTCCAAAAAATTATTAGTTCTCTCATTATAATTTGAAATAATAGAGGCCAAACGGGATCTAAATAAATAAAATAACACATACCTTGAAATTATAGAAACTTCATATGTTTTTTTAGAGTTTTCAACAAAAAATATATGTCTCAAGATCAAAAATACTCAAAATCAATAATATTTTGTTAGTAGACAGAAAACTAAGCCCCTGCTCGACAATCATTTTTTGGGAAATTAGAGTTTTGAATAGTGATTTTTAGGAGAATGCATAATTAAAAGGTAAGAAAAAAATTTGGGTTTAAGTGCATAATATTTTATTAATTGAATGTGTAGTTAAAAATGAGTATGTAAAAAAAAGTATGAAAATAATGGTTGCCAAACAGAAGCTAAGTTTGGGCGGTGTGGATTTTTATGTTGAACTTATTTTTTATTTATTTTTTAAGTTTTAACAGCGATTGATCATTCTGCTGAGTTTTGACTTTAGAACAAGAAAATATCACTTTTTAAAAAAGGCGCACATCTTTTTTCGTTTGGCACACCTTAGGCGGTCAATATAGAGCTAATTGTCATTTTCTTAGTGCATCAGACGGTGTCTGGACTAAGCTTAAGCAAGCCTTTTAAGAACAATTATTTCAATTAGTGTAGAAATGACTCCTCAACTTTCAAAAGTGGACTTTGACTCTCGACCTTATTCAACCAACATTGTGATATTGAGTCCTCGTTTGCTTGAAAATGATAACGTGAAAGTTAAAATTGCATACGACTTTCATGTAAAAATTGAAGAAATATCACTTCGTTGATTTCTATCACGTGGGCCCCAATCTCACAACGCCAAATAAATTGAAGAGTCGTTTTCACCTGAAAGTTTTGAAGGTCGAGTCCTAATTTTCCATTATAAATTTGATGTTGGATTAGTAAAAAGTAAACCTAGCAAAAATGTATATATGTATTTTTTTTTTTTTCAAAACCAAAGCTCATAGATTGTTATAGGTTAAACTTAGTGAAAGTTTTATAGTTACTATTTAAGGCTAAACTTCTTGTAAGTGTGGTACATATGTTCCAACCTATCACTCATTCAATCCATGCTCCTAATCTTTTAAAATTGTGCACCTATGTCCTTTGTGTATAGGTTTATCTGAACTTCGAATAACCACTTGACACTCATACGATGTAGATGAAAAATGTAAAATTGTCAAAAAAGTTTTTCTTTATATCAAAACTAATTAAACCATGATTTCATTAATCCTAAACCTTGCTTCAACTCATTCTCGATATTACGTGTAGCGCCGCATACTTATTTCTCGTGATTATTATGTCTATCTGGATAATTTTCATTAATATGATATTTATTTTGTAATTAATATAATTATCATTCTCTTGACTAACTGTGTTTTTATCACTCCCTTGTGTCTGGTCAAGATTAACCAGCCACCCCATGTTACATAATTCTTCTTCACACACTCGGAATTCAAATCTTACTTAATGTGATAAGGTATTAAGATTTACTTTTATTTTATTATTTCTATTAACATGTGGATTTAATTGGGTTTTGGAAATTATGCAGTTTCATTTAATGATTAAGTGATTTAATTTATTTCATATTTTTGTATAAGTATGTATGCATACATATGTTCTCTTCACATCATCCCTTTCTTGGTTATTCTTGTGCCAATTATTAAAAATTACTTAGGTTATAAAACTGTTACCTTAAAATCTACCTAGATGGTCTATGTGAATATTCATTTTTCCTCGATCGAGATTTTAAACAAGATGCTTATTATCATGAGGTGATGGTATCCAAGAAACATAAATTAATTCTTGGAACCTTTGAAATTCAACTCTTCCTTTGCTAGTGTTTGATTGTTGTCTATTGGTCGCTAAATTCTCTAATGATACTTAAGATTTGATTATATATTTAATCTAATATGACAGTAATAAATAAGTAGAAGTCATTTTTAATCAATGGTAATGAACTAGGATTTTTGGGCATGTTGATCTCACGGGCGGTTAAGGACATCTCCACTACCCACTCTAAAAAGTTAATTGCTATGGATTCGAGGTAAGTAAACCTTTTCTTATTTTCATATGTACGTTATATGGTAAAATATATAAAAGAGTTACTTAAGTTGTCTTTATGTAAACATGATATTTGATTAATACTTTTTATGTCATAAATGCTTGTCATGACATATTCATGTATGCCAATGCATTTATAAGCATACATGAAGTTTCAAGAAAAAAAAGTTTTCAAATGTCAATAAGTCAATAAATGTTTTTAAAGATATATATCTCGAATGTTTTATTACGAGGTGTATGTCTATGCCATGAAAGGTGTAAGTGAGAAATAAGGAGTGGGGGATTAGCACACACAACCAATGTTCAATAATAATGTTAATGTTAACCGTCTTGCAGTACTACTGGTAGGACTCGATTGGATTCCAAATAATAATTGTCCACTGCATTCTGATTGGTTAGGCGATACATCAAGTGAGCTCACGACGTCAATGTTAAATTTTTAAAGAAATGAAAGAAAAGGGGATACATAATGAAAAATACTTTTTTTTTTTATTTTGAAGTAATTCATATGCATATCATAAGCATGCATCATATGTATGAGGTTTGCTTACTGAGCGTTAGCTCATCCCATGTTATCCCTTCCCATTTTCATATGACGAAGGCAAGATGATACGAAGTGACAACTTGTTGGTGACACGGACTCAATACTATCATATTTAAATGTTGAATTCATTTTTGTAATTAAAATTTAAAATTCGATTTAAGTGTTCTATATTTTGTTGATCGCAAATTATTTTAAAATAATAAGTCATTGATATTTATTATGTCAAAAAACATTTAATCGTTTTATGTATTTATGATTTTAAAAAGAGAATGAAGTGGCAATACTTCCAGATCTAAGTATCTAGATTTGGTGGTGTTACATTAAGTGAGTGCCAAGATTTCGAATAGATATTTTCATTTAAATAGTATAAAGAGTGCATTTTTAAAAGATTGGGAACATTAGGAAAATAAATGATAGGTCAAGGACATTAGTGCTACACTTACGAAATGTTGAGGTCCTCGTGTGGAATTTACCCATTATTTAATTAATTTAAACTTAGAAATTGAGAAATAAATTTCGCCACATAAAATAATAAAAATAAAATAAAATTCCGATTATAAAAAGTGGAGAATCAAACCGCCTTGAAGAGAATCAGAAGGGCAAAACCGTCCACAAGAAGTTGGCGTGCATCAATGGCATAAAGCTTCTCGAAAAGTACATTTCTTTTCCCAGTTTTCTCCGATCCACTCTGTCATCACCCACACACACGGACCCTACTGATCTACTCCACGCCCCACCGGGCACCCCCTACGCCATCCCTCTCTTCTTCCCAACTCTCAGCACGCACGCACACCAACACTTCTCTCTCTTCTGCTGGATACAGAAAAAGCAGAGCGACAACTTCTTCAGTATATTCAGTCCCCCGTCAGTACTACACATACGAACAGATAAAGATAAAGACACACATATATGCACTAACGAGTGTATAGAAAGGAAAGGGCGGGTGTGATCTTGACATTTGTGAGTTAAAGAAGAGATCTTGAAAAATCAGTAGGAGTTAAAGCAAAGGCGGCTGGGTGTAATTACGGGGTAGTTGTGAAATAATGTTCCAGAATAATGGCAATGTATGTATCATCGTCATTAATATTCGTAAGAAAAGCAAATAAGGAGGAAAAAGAAAGAAAGGCATTGAAATTTTTCTGGGTTTTGTTTGCTCGAGAGTTGAGGCTCAGCTGATGTGTTTGTTTTCTTATGTTTGGTTTGCAGTTCTGTGATCGTATATTCTTATATGCATTCTAGTGAGAATAAAAATGAGTGGCGAATAGATAAAGTTTGGTGCTTTTGTCCCTTTTATGCAGTGAAGGAGTTTCAGTTTTCCGAGAAATTGCAGCTGCACGTGCCTGTTCATTAGTTATTTGTGTTTCTTGAGTGAGATTGGGGGAGTGCAAGTTCTTCTGTGGGAGTGAAGAGGCCGTCTTTAGAAACAAGAAAATGAAGTTTATGAAGTTGGGATCAAAGCCTGATGCGTTCCAAGCTGAAGGGAGCTGTGTAAGGTAAGTTTGATGCCCTCATTTTCTGTTTTTCTTTAGAAATTCCTCTTCTTTTTTGCTAGAATTTACATACACGTGTTTAGTTTATGAAGTTTTGAATCAAATATTGTTGTAATGAACTTTTTGGTATATCCATGTTTGTTATCTCATCATACATACACATACAAGTGCATGTATCCACTCAAGAATATGTTATTGAATATTGTTAAGTTACAGTTTGAATAGTAATAAGTTCTCATCTTTGAATTTCGAAATATACAAGGTGTGACCTTCTTGGGATTTTGATGTCATTGATTTGGATTATTTTACTTCTCATTTTTGTTCTGAATGAACTTTTTAGGAACCGTGTTTTTTTTTTTTTTTTCCATGCTGTTTCTCCACATGCATAGGCATCCACTCAGGGAAGCTGATTGGATACAAATTTATAAATTCTCAATAATAGTTAATTTTAACAACACATTCTTTACTGCTAAACTTTGAGCTGACAATTGGTATACAACATTGGACAAGACTGAACACAGGAATGAACTAGATCTAGATTACAGCATTTTTCCCCTTTAATACTATTGAGTGCTATTCAATTGTCATACCAAAAATGCTATGAATGTCAAAATATACTAGCTCAACTTCTGGATTGGATTATTCTATTTCAGTTTCTTTTGAACCTCTCACTGCGTGCGTGCGTGCGTGCGTGCGTGAGTGAGAGAGAGAGAGAGAGATTGTTTAATGAAATTTGGGGCTGGGTAGTAACTAGTATGGGCAACCTAAAAGGTGGTCCAGGTGACTGTTTGATTTTGATGACACTTTAGTAAAGTTGTATATAATGGGCCCTTGTGGACCAAATCTTTAATTATTTCTCCTCCATATTCTTCATGAAATGTATAAAGTGATTCCTTTCCCTATTGAATATGCTATATCCAACTAAAGGGCTTAGTGAAACTGTAAAGTGTAAGCACAAGCTTGGACTTGTGACTTTGTATATGGATTGCATTGAAGTGAAAAAGCAGCTTTTATGGCTTATGCCTTATGCTTTGATTATTGCCTTCTTTGTTTGGTTAATTAATAGTAGTGTCTTTTTCGTGGTCCCTTCGTGTATTGGCTTATTGATTTTTGTTATTATTATACGCATTGTTTACCTCGTGATTGAATCATTAGCTGAAACGAGGATAAATAATTAATTTTGCATGTTGATTTAAGTTTGTTGCTTTTGTGTTTTTTAAGAGAATTATTTCAACTTTAAGGTAGTAACAGTGAAAGAACACAACTGGCTTGAACACTTTTTAAACCCAAAGATCCTTACCTTTTGGGAATACATACCTCTAACTATGGCGATTCAGAGGTCGGGACTACTATTTGTCTATGATCGAACGACCACTGCACAATAGCTCTGACAGAGCATGTATTGCAAATTTTCTGAATTGGTTCTACTATTTGTATATAATAAATTTCTCTGAGATTTGCATCAGTTTGTTGAATTTCCCATTCTCTTAAGCACTGAATGTAGCTTTTAATCATCAAAACTGAAAGAATTAGCACAGGCAGAGAGTTACTTTTGAAGTAATTTACTCATCTGATAATCTAGTACTTGATGCCAGTGAATATGTCATCCTTGGTCAAGCTAACCCAAACTGTATTTATTTCACTTGTTGTTAGTCCTTTGATGGTTATTACTTCAAGGGTGGTGTATATGAACATTTTACCATAGTAATCTTTTAATCAAACGAATCTCAGGAGTTCTTTAGGATAGAAATGTGTAATTTCATTAGCGATCACATGGATGCTAATTTTCACAAAAATTAAGTAACAGTTTGGTTGCATGTGTTACTGTCGCTAAAAGTCATTTGTCTTGTGGCAGGTACGTGTCATCTGACCTGGCAACAGATGTCATTGTAATTGTTGGTGAAGTTAAGTTCCATCTTCACAAGGTAACTGCTATCAAACTATTCGTGTAGCGAACAAGTTCAACTCAAATTATTTCGTTTATCAACATTTCTAAACTTCTCTAGATATTATCCCTGGTTAAGGAACTACACATTTGTGCTTTTCTGTGTAATTACCTTATTCATTGACCATCTCGAATTGTCACATAAATTTCCTTTTGATGCATAATTTTGATAAATTTTTTTCTAGGTTCTCTAAATATGATTAATTTAGTTTAATTCATTAGGTTAAATTGTTTGTCGCTTTCTTTCTGTTTTTTCTTTTGTGGGGGTTATTAATTTAATTTACAATAGTACTTCTACCTAATCTCATTTGCATACACGCTGCTTTTACTTTTCAATTCGCCTCTTGCTCTATGATATATGGTATTGATTTGTGTTTACAGTTTCCTCTATTGTCCAAGAGCAATCTCTTACAAGAGCTTGTTTCGAGAGCCAGTGAGGAGAGTTCTAATGAAATTAAGTTGGTCGATTTTCCTGGTGGACCGAAAGCATTCGAAATGTGTGCTAAATTCTGTTATGGAATGACGGTTACTCTTAATCCCTACAATGTTGTAGCCGCACGTTGTGCTGCAGAGTATCTTGAGATGATTGAAGATGTTGAGAGAGGAAACCTGATTTTCAAGATTGAGGTATTTCTCAACTCGAGTATTTTGCGAAGCTGGAAAGATTCCATTATTGTTCTGCAGACTAGCAAGTCTCTTCTTCCATGGTCTGAGAATCTAAAGGTGGTAGCAAGATGCATAGATTCCGTAGCATCAAAAACGTTGGTTGATCCCTCAAAAGTTACCTGGTCCTATACCTATAATAAGAAATTAGCAACTTCAGACAAGATAATTGAGAACGCCATGATGTTTCCAGAGAAATTGGATTCCGTTCCAAAAGATTGGTGGGTCGAAGATATATGTGAACTAGACATTGATCTGTACAAGCGGGTTATGATTGCTGTGAAATCGAAAGGTAGAATGGATGGAAGTGTTATTGGGGAGGCACTGAAGACTTATGCAGTAAGATGGTTGCCCGATTCAATTGAATCTCTGGCATCTGAAGTTTACAACAAGGGGAACAAATCTTTGGTCGAAACTATAATTTGCCTATTACCTCCGGACAAGGGAATTAGCTGTTCTTGTAGTTTCTTGCTCAAATTACTGAAAGTTGCAATTCTAGTCGGAGCAGATGATTTGTCTAGGGAAGATCTGATTGGAAGTATCAGCTTGAAATTGGATGAGGCTTCTATCAATGATCTGTTGATCCCGGCAAGATCTCCCCAGATGACCATTTATGATGTTGAACTTGTCCAGTCTCTCGTGGATCGATTTGTGACTCATTGGAAACGTAATACAGATTCTAATATTGGCGAGAAGAATAAAATGGAAGAGAATGATTTCGTTTTAGGGCATGGTTCCTGGTTGAACGTTGGAAAAGTTGTTGATGGTTATCTTGCAGAAATTGCTCGTGATATAAATCTCACTGTCTCTAGTTTTATTGAGCTATCACAGTCAATTCCTGAGTCGGCTAGACCAATTCATGATGGAATATACAGTGCCATTGATGTCTATCTGAAGGTAGGGACCTCCTTCTCCTTGGCATATATTCTCTCTATTCTAGTAGCGTTATGAGAATTGCAATAATTGTTGCTTTTTTTATGTACGATATCGATTCACACGCTCTTATTAGGACATATTTTATACAAAATATTTGATACGTCTGGAAAGTTAATGACCAGATCTTAGTTTCTTTTCCGTCTAAAGACTGTCAAGCACTATCCTATTCATCCTAAACTGGCCATTCGATCACATATTTGACTATTCAGTTATAGGTAATAAGTTTTAGCAGATGTACGAAGCTGGTTCTGCAATTTCGACTTTATTTGCAAATGTTTTTGATCTAGTGTATCTTTGGTGGCCGAAAAGAAGTGTTTTAAAGATTTATTTTGTTGCTTACTATTGCAGGAGCATCCTAATCTTACAAAAGCAGAGAGGAAGAAATTGTGCGGGCTTATAGACATTAAGAAATTGAGCACGGATGCATCAATGCACGCAGTACAAAATGAAAAGCTACCTCTTCGCATTGTCGTTCAAATTTTATTTTTCGAGCAGGTTAAATCAGCTGCTGGAATCCAAGCCGTAAACAACAGTACTGATGCATTTGATACTCCGAGAACCACCGAGGTGAATCTGGCTGAAATAGTGCCAGAACCCCGTCAATCCCTGAGGGAACAGATGGACAACATGAAAATAAAAGACGGTGAATTGCAGAAAAATGGAAAGTTCACGAAAATGGGTAGCAGTAACAGAGATCACATGCAACTGCTACCATCTCGGTCGAGGAGAATTTTCGATAAGCTGTGGATTGTGGGAAAAGGACATGGAAATGGAGAGAATAGAAGTTCTGATACTTCAGGGAGTTCTCAAAGCCCAACTTCAATGATTCAAGTGGAGACAAAATCCACTTCAAGACCCAGAAGATATTCTATTTCTTAGAGGATTATATTAAGGTTTATTTGAAATAGATTAAGGAAAATTGAATCACTGAAATGTAAAGTGGTAGTAATTCTATTACAGTAGATAAAGTTGTTTTTATGTTGTTTCTTTCATCTGATGGTTATTGTGTTATGACTTATATTTGTGTATCTATTTGATTTACTTTACAAGGATCTTCATTTGCATTGAGAAGGAATATGTTCAAAATCACGTTCAATTTCTTTTCCAAATCATGTCGCATCTACACAATATCTTCTCACATGCCACAAATTACGTATGAAGAAAAATTTTTTCACACTTTTAACTTCAACATTTGTTTCTTGACATCAAATTCCTTGTAACTTTCACGAATAGGTGCAATCTTGTCCAAAATAATCACTATAATCTAATATTTTGAGGTTGTCAAAGGATTCATCTGTTGTTTCGATCAGAATTGTACGATTACCGTATATAACAAAACTCATATAAGACTAGATTGAAAACTAATAAAGGTTCGTGATTAAAAATTGAATTTGAAGAAAAATAAATTTTTATGGAACATGGTTCAATCAGGGACAAATTACAAGGTTTAGCATTGGCATCTCAATTATAGGGTTATCATATTTTTTTGATCTTTGACTATTTAACTTGTGGATGGATGTATTACGAAAATATCCAGTATGTAATTCAAGATTCCAGCGTCGGCAGATAAGAAGGATTTGTCCTGGTTTCTCCCAACCATGAAGGAAAAAGTCAACCATACATAGAAGAAATTCCATTCAATTTTTTCAACCGGCAAATCTTTCCATTAATAATCGTGTCAAAGAATTCAATTTATTCAACGAAAAGATGAAAATTCTAACTGGCCCTTTTCTTCTAATCCTCTGTTATCTTGTAATATGTAATTTCACTACATTTGCTTGCTCATTTTCACACACTCCGTCTGATGACAGTAAAGTTACTGGTAGAGAATCTAGTGATCATAATGAGCATTGCAAAGCTTGGTTGGTTCAATCAATCCCCACTGACATGCCCCAACTCTCTCGCGTCCCGGGCGTTCTTTCCACTGGTAAATTTATTATTTTTCTGGGATGTCGTTTTCCATGCTTGTTATTTGTTTGTTTTTATGCCGGAAAGAAAGAGGAGAAAAATAGTGGATGAAGGTAGAATAACATGTGATGTATTTAAAGATTTTTTATTGTTATTTCCTGCAATAACTACTGTTAGTCTACCTCACGCCCTCTTTTTTTTTTTTTTTTTGCATTCAAACTGGAAAATTAAGACTTTAGTTTTCCTTTTGATGTTCACTTCGGCCTTTGGGGATCACTGGTGCCTTGAGCTTAAAATTGCATTCCTTTCCTTAACATAATATGCTTACCATATTGAAACTATCTCATCTCCAAAGCCCAAGCTTAAGCTTTTAGACAAGGTAGTCCAATGAGAGCCAAAATTTTTCAGAGGATATATATCCATTTTGCCAACTTCCCTTGCCTACATTGCTTCACCTTGTGGCTGCTGACCTTGAAGAGTTGATGTGGTTATGACTACTATTGGATGCAGTAGTACTCAGTCCTCTAGATTTTCAAGGACTGCTGGATATGCAATAGACACCACGTTACATGTGGTACACTTCCTGACATAAATATGATACTTTCATAGGGTATTCGTTTGGAAAAAGAGGATATAAAATATTTGATGTTGACACAAGCACTAATATTTTGGGGATGTTTTAATGAATGAACATGTTATACTCAATCATATATTCATGATTATTGTTTCAGCCATCCAATTATATAGTAATGCTTTTAGTTGAGGTGGTTCAACATATATAAAATAGAAGTTCTACTGCACTTAAAAGCACACTTCCCCCCTCCCTTCAATTCATGAGACCCTTTGGAAGATGTCCCTCTGCAATGCGACTTCAACATTTTGAACCTATTTTAATGTGAATTTACCAGCTGATGTTTTTCGATGGTTGGCTGGAAATTCTTCACGGAGCTTGGACATAATTGCACAGTACTGGCAGTTAATAGCTCATCCTGAGGATCCTCGATCAGGGGATTATGGATACTCAAATGATGACATGCAGAGATTTGAAGCTAATGATGGGTTTGAAGTCTACAAAGCATTGGAAGATGCTGCTGATCGTGACGTTAATATAAGGTAGGTACATAAGTATAATCAACAGCCACGGTAGTCATAAATGGAGTGAATTTTGAGATAAAGGAAAAGGATATTGTAAGGGATTTAGCTAATCGACGACACTGCATAACAAAATCACAACTTAATATAAGCTACATAAAACAGTAATTGTACGACACGAAAATCTGAAGGTAAAAAACTTCATTGTATTCTATATGCATTTTGAACGCTTCTCAATCTTTTGCTGAAATATATGGCTTGACGATTTAATAACAGTGTAAATGCTTTTTGTTAAAGTATTCAAATTTAAATCTGGAAAACAAAAGCTGGATATTAAACTTATCGATGAGTTGATTCAACATTTCCTACCATGTGGTCTTTCATGATAGGGTGTACTATATGATAGTTGATCCAACATTTCTTGCTTAAAGTTTCATGTAAAACTTCCTATCACCATTTAGTGTAAAGTAATTTTGCTACCTTATTTCCTTCATAGCAATTGAAATCAAATTTTGTTCAGACTTTTACAGCACTCTGGAGTTTATCCAGATTATACTCAAGAACCATCCAACCTCGCAGCAGGAAGGCCAAATGTGAAGAATGTCACCTTATTACTTAAGGACTGGTGGGGATCTGGCATAGTCCATACCAAGGTTTGGATATCTGATAGCCGAGATGTTTATATTGGATCTGCAAACAATGACTGGAAATCTCTAACTCAGGTAACTGGATACATAATGTGAAGTACAAACATACTTAAAAATCAATATTTTTGTATGAAGTTCCTATAGAAGTGTACTAAAGATAGTTTGTAGAGATATTTTCATTATGTATTTTCAACTTACCTGTACAAGATTTATGTAATTAGAATAGCACTGGACAATAATGACCATTAGTGTGAGAAAAATGAGGTTTTATAAATTTTTCATAATATTATTTTCACTTGCAGTATGTACCCCTTGGCACAAATTTTGTATTCTGTCCACCACAGACACATTTGTAGCTGTCCCATGGAGGCACAACACGTACCTTGCTCTGTGGGCTCAGTTCACGATTTTGGTATCCATATGCGATGGTTAATGTGATCTATTTTTTCCCCCTTTCCTTTTGTGTTGAGTAGGGAAGTGGTTCCCATTTATAGGTACTATTCAATGAGTTAAGAATGTAATAGTTAACTAATTATCTTCTTTCTGGTCTATCAGCCTCTTTCTCTCGATCTCCTCTTCCAAACATCCAAGGCCATCTCCACTCCTACACTTAACTTATTCTGTTGTTTGTTAATAGTTGAATAGATCTCTTTGTCAAATGGTTTTAGGTCAAGGAAGTTGGTATATATCTTGTTGGTTGTCCAAGAATTGCAGAAAATGTTGAGATTTACTTCCATAACTTGTGGAAACTAGCCCATCTCAATCCTTCAGCTTATACTAAGTCAGTATGGGATCAGCAATGGCAGATTAATCGAAAGGTTCCCTGTTGGTCATACTTTCTCCATCCGAAAGAAAGGTGCAGGTATGTACGAAAAAAAGTACTTAAACCTGTTCTCTCTGTCTTTCATCGTTAACATATCAGTTTAAAATTTTATACACGACCTTTTCTGTCTCTTTTTCATAGGGGGTACGGGGGATTCCTGGTATATAGCAATTTAACCTTAAAGGTTTGGAATTGAAAACCATATTCATCATCCCCAATGCCTAAGTCTAAGGAATATTTTTTTTTTTTTGGGGGGGGG
>CAIGRT010054089.1:2383-13037 GCA_903798405.1 Fraxinus platypoda | reverse complement strand
GTGACATACAACTATAATACACGTGGATACAAGCTATGCTTTTTTTTAAAGAAGCTATCTTAAGTGAGTCACTAACTGAAAGCCTCGAGGGGAATGCTTGAATCAGCTTCTTCGTTCTAACAAGAATAGTTCATGCGGAATCTCTTTCTTATTTGGGGTGTTCCAAACCATTTGAAGCATGTGCATAATGGACCCATAGACACCTTAAACTGGGTACTCGAGCATGATCATATATTCCTCGATTCAATTTCAATGAAAAAATTATACATGAGATTTTCTAATAACAAAATCTCAGGAGATAAGCCCCTGTTTGTGGCCTTTAATTTAATTTACTTTATTTTAGTTTATTTTTCATACTCATTTTCAACCACGCATTCACACAATAAAATATTCTACACATAAACCTGAAATTTTTTCCTACTTTTTAACCACATATTATCCAAAAAAATACTATTCAAAACATAGTTTTTTTAAAATTAAAAGGCCACCAAACAGGGGCTAAATTAGATCAATTTTTTTTTTTTTTTTAAAATGTTGTTAATACAGACTCAAAAACATATAAAATATTTTTGATATACTTGTTAATTACAACTATATACCAAAAAATTTCATCATATTTGGCAGTTAAACTCATTTCAGTCAACCGTTTCAATATCCTTTAAAGAGCATCATATAGTATAACTAGGCACTGACCTTTTAAAATTCCTTGAAATAGGAAGGCTTAATAATGTAAGGCGCACAATTAATGGAAGTAGGAAACAGATCCTTTTACGATTCATTAAATATCCATTTTTATTTTTTTTCAAAAAGGGAAAAAGAAGATTGCACAAATTAGTAAATACATGTTTGCCTTGTATCAATGTCACATTTCAATGCAACAATCACCATAAAAAACAGAAGGCATGGACTTGTAAACTCGTATGTTCAGGTGAAGAGAAAATTCAGCATTAACAAGTTTAAAAACAATGAACTTACTATATAGGAGGTTCTCTAAACTTCCATTGCTCATGAACTCATAAACTAACATTCGCTGTCCTTTATCGACACAATATCCAACTAAATTCACCAAATTTCGATGATGCAGCCTAGCAAGCAGAGTAACCTGCAAACATTCAATGCCCAAATATAGCATGGATAAGAAACTGTGCTTTTT
This sequence comes from Fraxinus platypoda, assembly GCA_903798405.1. Classification (NCBI taxonomy): domain Eukaryota; kingdom Viridiplantae; phylum Streptophyta; class Magnoliopsida; order Lamiales; family Oleaceae; genus Fraxinus; species Fraxinus platypoda. Next base: position 11,884 of record CAIGRT010054089.1, on the reverse strand, counting down.
ATCAGGAAATATGCATGCCAAGTAACATTGATGATTTCTGTTCATCTGATTACACCTTAAATAAATAAAAGAGCAGGTTCCATGTAGACTTCTGCATGGCACTTTAATATTCTCTTTTCACAAACTTGGAGAAGTTCTCAGGCAATATTTCCATTTGTTAAAAAGCACTGAAAATTTCTTTACTCTCTCTTTCCAGTTAGTCAGGAAAGAAAGACAGAAATCACCATATCTGATTTTCAAATGGTATTTTTATTTCTGATGGTTAATTAACGGATTGGAATTAATAGCACCATTTATAGAACTAAAGGGCGGAAGTGATACATTTATAAAACAAAAGTTTATCCAAAACCTGAGCAACGTATTTTAGCATCAAAATTGTTCTTTAAGTAAATAATAATAAATGTAGCCATTACCTCTGTGTGAAACTCTTTTTCCCCTTGTTTAGAATTGGAAGCAAGAACTTTCACAGCAACCAGTTCACCAGTAGGCTTGACAGCTTTATACACCGGGCCAAAAGAGCCTTGTCCTAGAATAGTTGTGAAGTTCTGTGTTGCCTTCTGAATGTCTCTGAAAATCCACAAAGAAATAGATCAAGCATTCCATGTAATGCTTTAAAACAGGGTAAGAGAATTATTGGGAAAAAAAAGATGCCCAAATTTATTCAGCCCCCTCTCTCTCTCTCTCTCTCTCCCTCCCTCCCTCTCTAAGACCCTAGCAGTGGAATCCCCAGGGGTTTCAGCAACTCGTTTACAAGGTAGTATTCTCTTTCATCCAAGCCCTACCCATTTAATGAAATGAACTGGCAAGCAGATAGTACTTGTGAAAATAGGCAACTCCTGGTCTCAATTCACATATCTACTCATTTAAGAGGCTCATTGACCCAAAACACCTTCTTCCTAATTCATTCCAAAAGATGAGTGTGCAGAAGACGAAGAATGAAAGGATAACAATCAAATCAACCCCCCCCCCCCCAATGGCGCCAAAGACAGAATATGAGATAACTTAAACATGTTTTACTTTTCTCCAGCATTTGCAAGGAAGTAATTAATCAAGCAAGACGTACCAACTCCTTTGAGAAATGTACAACTTGAGGCAAATTTACAAGTTAAAGAGAACAAACACTAATATAAAACTGGTTCTTACATACTTGTAAGAGTATCTTGGCAGTCCAGATGCTGAAGTAAATCGATCTTTACTATGATTATTCCACCAGGAGCTTTGAGGTTTTTTGGCAACATAATCTGATCCATTGATAATTACAGAATCCGAGAGAGATGCACTCATCTCAATGCTTGTACCCAAGCCATTTTCTCGTATAGGAAGGGTAGCAAGAGAACCCTCATTTGTACTGCGGGGAAGATGAGCATGCTTCTTATACCAACAAATGCCAAAAACTATGAATGATGTTATAAGAACACCAGCAGCCACACCAACAGAGATACCAATAATAACCAAATCTTTACGAACCATACTTCAGTTGTTTTTCAAAACCAGATGACGGAAACATCTTGCAGATAGGGTTTGTCACTGTTCCAGATAGGGTTTGTCACTGTAATTGAACAAAATCATACGTTATCAACTAAAAACTCTTTTTTTTTTTTTCACAAAGAGATTTTTCAATATCTAATGTCAGCAGCAGGATTACATATACCTACCAGTAGAAACCAACGACATTTCTCAGCTATTAAACAGATAGTTTCGTAATAACACGTAGGGTTAATTACCCCAATAGTCACTGAACTTTACCGAAAGTTTTCACCAGGTCACTGAACTTTAAAAATTACTTGGTTAGTCACTGAACTTTCGAAAATGCAACTTCATCCATCACTGAACTTTAACAATTACCCCATTAGTCACTGAACTTTGCAAAAGATTTCTACGGGTCAGTGACCATCTGAGAAACTTTTTGCAAAGTTCAGTGATGGATGGGGTTGCAGTTCGAAAGTTCAGTGACTAACCACATAGTTTTTAAACTTCAGTGACTATTGGGGTAATTAACCTTAACACGTACGGAAGTAGGTTATATAGGGACGTATTAGTGATGCAAAAAATAAATCAAGCAGATTATACAAATCAAGTGGATGATACCATAGAGTTTCAGAAATGTTACTGAAGTCAACATAGGAAAAAACCGAAAAAGAAAAAAACATAGTTACTGAAGACATAATACAATTCATGCCATGTAATTTTATTATTTTAGGACTGATCTCCTAGTTATTGTAAGTTGTTTTACTAGTTGATCTAGGAATTGCTAACTGATTTCATTTTTGCTTTCCTGTCAGGCATTAGTACTTTAATTTCACTAAGACAGAAGCTTAAGAGATTATAAAAATCAAATTTACAATTGTTTTAAAAATAAAAAATAAACCATACTCATTCTAGATAGTCTGCCGTTAGCTTATTAGCTCTATCCAGAAACCTTAGTATTTAGCTATTTGCTTTTACAGTCTGTTTTCCCCTCAGTTTTCCTGAGAGCTAAGGCTTTGACATGGATCAAAGTAAATTTTCTTTCTGTAGTGCTTCTCTATAGGTATCTACAAAAAAAAAACAAAAAATGAATAAACTGGCAAACAAAACATAGAGATAAATCTAGATCGAATTTTTCCAATACCTGTGTAACTACAGTAGCTTGAAGTTTAATTTCTGAATTCAGACAGCATTTATTTCCTACAATAAATTCAAGTTGTTAGCAGATATATGACAGAATTTATAATGACAGGGGAATGTGTAATTTTACTGATACAGGTTTCTTAACATAGAGACAGCGAGGGACTATGATGAACAAAAACGAACCGTGTCGGACACACCACCAAGAAATTTTTCAAAAAAGTGACACAACGAGTCGTCGACACGTTGACTAAATTCTTTATAATTCTTCATTTATATAGTATGAATTTAGTTTTATACTTTTTATTAATTTTTATTGTTAAATTTTTTAAATATGAGTACCTATTTGTTATTTAATAATAATTTTGAGCATAAAGAAAGAAAAATAACCATGGTAGACTGTCCGAGAAGTGTCAGTATTCTGATATATGTCGGACATGGACACGTCATCTTAGTTGAAGTGTCAGTGCAACACAAGCGAAACACAAGCGAGGGATAATGCTTTTATTATAATCTTTAAAGCATGAACCTAGTTCATCTTTCAATTTTCAGAACACATCTCATGGTTTATGTCAATTATCTACACTTGGAATGAAATATCAACACATCTAAAGAACTTTCCGGTTCATGATAAACTTTTTTAGAGAAATGATGAAATGAGAACAAGTTCCTTCCAGCCAAGACGAAGAGTGTTCGTAAATTGTTAGCTGCAGGGTGGACAACTTACTGAACAAAATAAAAGGCAGTTCGAGGGAGAGAGTATATCCTATTTCCTCTCCATTTATCTTCACAATCCTTTCATGTCACTTATCTTGTTTCCCGTAAAGACAGGTTGAAAAGAATCTGTGTTCTTCTTAGTTAAATTTGAAACTCTAGACAAAATTTTCAAATGAAATTTGCTCCAAATAATTAAATTGTTTTTTGTTAAATAGTTTGTTTGTCTGCAAAAACCGTAACAAACAAATGTGCGCAAATTTTTAAGCATATCATAAAAATGAAGTTAAATGAACACTACATCTGAATAAAACAGACAAAATTTGGTATTAAATAATTCATAACCGCACAAAAGCAAACTGCATAAACATTTATCTCAATGTTCGTCTTTCACTCAACTCCACGCATCAGATATGCTTCCAGACTTCTTATTTTTCCTTCACTCAACTACTTTTTATTTCCTCTTTCTCCATTTGTGAAAAAAATCCACCACAACTCAAATACTCAAAGTTAGAAATGAATAGTAACTTGAATTTTGGTAGTTACATAGTCCCATTTTTCAGCATTTTTAATCAACAAAATTATTATGATTGATAAAATAGCAGGAAAAGAAGTAAATGATCCATAAAAAAGTTCACAAAATGAAACCCAAAATTAGAACTCCAAAACAAAGAGGAGCAGGGGTTCAAAACTAACAAGCTGGTATCATAAATTAGTAAAATTTACGTTATTGACACTCATCCTCACAACGATCGGAAGGGTCTTTGGAAAACTTCAGCAAGATTAAAAAGGCAGATAACCCACAAAAATTATATATATTTACATAGAAACAAGAAATTAACAATCTCTTTTCCTAGCATCAAGCAATTTAGCCGATATTAGAACAAGAAATCAAGAAATTCAACGGATTATACGGAATAGATTAGAAATTACCCATAGAAAGTGAAGACCCATGAATCTTGATCAGTTGAAATAGGCGTCAACGTTATAATAACAGTGGTTTGCAAATTCGAATTGGATTTTTTTTGTTGAAGTAGAATAGAAAAATTAAAAGGAACACGTTTTTGGTACAAAGATTCTTCAGCCGAACTTTAAAGAATATTAGCATATTTTGTTGAAACGTAAATTCACTGTCAAAAGCCAAATGGCCGTGTTCGGGGTATTAAAGAATTCTTCGCCATGTCTGCTTTTCCTGGTTTTGGTCGATTTTTTTTTTTCTTTTTAAAAATTTGAATGTCTACAAATAAAATAATGTAGTTTTCCCACTATCAATTAAGATGTAATAAAATGTCATTCAGAGTTCTTTAACTGTCACTATATAATTAATTAATTATAAGATAAAATTTCAAGTATTTTTAAAAAAAAAAAAAAAAAAACTAGACCTCTAATAATGCAATGAATTATTGTAAAATTGAAAATATTCAATACATGTTTATTTCTATACTAGCAACATGTAAAAACACAGCTACAAAAGTTTGTCAATAAAAATAATATCTCCATCGATACAAGTTGGTAAAAACTAAAAATTTCATGTTACCTGCTATAAGATCATGATAGAATCAATTGACACAAAAAATATCTTTTTACAATCTCAATTTATGAATCACCTTAATAATGTTACGGAATTATGTTGATTTTCCGTAAAGTGTAAATGAGTATAAACATTTTTTAACAATTAAAATGAAGGTCATTTTAAAAAAATATAAAACTGTATTCTTATTAACAAAAAGTTCAAACTTAAGCAATCATTATTCATTTCTAATTTTAAAAGGGTTTTCCAAAACCACTTAAAAGAACAAGTAGGCTTGAGTAGTTGGAATTTGACAAGTTGGCAACTTGACTAGGTTTTATTTTGTTAATAAAAAAATTGAAATTAATGTAATATGGGATTGACTCCAAAAATTAGTCTTCCTCTCCCTCTACCCACCCATTTTGACCCCCAAACTGCCCGTGGAGTAGAAAATATGGAGAGAGCATGACAAAATCAGAAGTTTCCTATTTGTGGACGTTGGTGTCAAACTCTCGAGAGACGACAAAGAAACACTCGTGTGAGATCTTTAGAAAAGGGAAATATAATTTACGGGATAGAAGCATGTGGTGCATGATGATCATGTTTATGTCAGCATCATATTATGTTAGATTCAATCTTTATTTTGAACGCATAATAATGAGTGTTTTTGTTCATAAATCGTATTTCATACCATCAAATGTACAGAGAAACTTTAAGAAACGTGAGAATAGATGCAGAACTTCGAGGAAATACAAGAAAATGGCTGCTTGACCCGACCATTTTTCCATACTAACATTTGACCACTTAAAACAAAAAAATTAAAAAAAGTGTGAAAATCTAAGTTAAATACCAAAACCCAATAATACTCTTATATTTTACAAACTGTTTGAGATGAGAAAAAAAAAATTCAAATTATTCACATAGTCCGTAATCGGGATCCAGTCGAATAAGCATCCTCACAATCAAACTCAGCGCCGACCACTACACACCGACTATTATCTTCAACAAGGTTAGTTTGAATTTTCAATTATTATGTTTTAAAATATTATGTATAATGTTTACTCTTCATTATTTATGTAGATTATTGAGTCTAGTGGAGATTTATATGTACATGTTACGTTTATGAAGTTTCTCGCCATTTCCGATGAGAAATAGTCGGATCTTACCGAATGTGACTGCTAGTTAACAGCAGGCCTTTTTGGCCGACGGCCAGCTATTTACAATCGATTTTGGGCCGACTAAACAGGTCTTTTTTTCATTTTCTTTTCAATTTAAAATTATTTTTAATTCTTTTCTTTTTATAATAATTTTTTTTATTTTTAATTATTTAATATTTATATTCTTTGTTAATTTAATTTTTTCAATTTTAATTAAATAATATTTATATTCATTATTTATTTTTCATAATTTCCTTTTGTTTAATTTTTTTTATTATTATAATTTTTTTGGAAATAGTTTTAAAATTTCTTAATTGTTTATTTTTTTGATTTAAAATTATTTTTTAAAAATTTTAATTAAATAATTATTTATATTCTTTATTTAATTCTTGGAAAATGTGATTGCACATAATGTTCAATTCTCATTTTTGTTAGATACTCCCATGTCGGGAATAATTTACTTCATATTTCCACCATTAATTTATTTCACTCTTCAACACTTAAGTTTCGGCCGCTCTCCTGAACAATGAAACGATATCTTTATCTCGATACTTAATTTTCAGGTTGCCTTGTATATGGTACATGCAATATCCATGATGTGTCCCGGGAAAAACTTCAATACCATTTATTATAGATGGTCCTCGATCAATTACAAAGTCAAGGTGATCGACTTCCCCGACTACTTCCCTCAACTTTGTGAAGAATCAGTGCATCGATGATCATTCTCGCTATCGATTATGCCGAATGCAAATGGATAAATTTGAATGTTGGCATCTTGACACGTAACAATAATTAACGTGATTTCGTATCTAACTTTAAGAATTGTACCATTGACTAAATTAGGAGTCGCATCGCATTTCGAAATCCCTGAATGCATTGTCCAATAGCCATGAAGAAAAACTTAAAACAATTCTTGCCTTCCGTTTCAATAAAAAATGCAGACTTGGGATTAGTTGTACCAATGTTATGGCAATAACAGGCCAATTCAACATAGCTCTCATCGGCCGAGCCCATTAATTCCTCCAACACACATTCTTTGGCCTTCTAGGCCTTCGGTGGCTTATGACCACTCGATACTCTCGATAGTCGACGTTAATGATATCCGAAAGTCTGTAGATCGTCTGTAGGTCCTGATACTTGTACATTATCTGTCGACCAATAAAACGTGATTGGCCTTGCCCATGATCATTTCGACGAATTCTTACTTCATATGTATGTACTCTTGTATACTTGCAAATTACAAATAACTCATTCGTGTTTATCTTCGTTGCTTATAAACGCCAAAGGCAATAGTCGTCGACGCAGACAATGTTCAACAATGACTTGTTTGATTTCTTCACTTTGAACTCAAAATTGTATATCAGTGCAATTCAGTGCGTAGCTTTCTGTAAATCTTTCTTTATTTCAAATAGTTGCTCGAATTTTGTTCAATTCAAATAGATAATTCACATCAACATCAAAATCTATCTTCATAGGTGGAATCGGAATGGATGAATGTTTGTTGAATTGAAATTTCAGTTCTATATCGTACTTAGATAGATCGATTTTCAGCTTGTTTTGTAAATATGGTACATTTCCGTATATGATATACTCGATGGTATGGAAATTGGAATACCTCCACGTATATCACTCGTCAATTTTCATACACATAAATCGTTTTCACCCAATTCGAAATCACCAAAGTAACAAACTGGAATTACAACAATATCTGCATGACGAAACATAATTCTTAATTATAAAAAAATAGTCGAAAAATCGGCCCAACCACTGAACAACGGGATTTTAAAAAAAACAGCTTCACAGTCGGTAGTTAGGCCGTAACAGCCGGTTGTTACAACCATGATATATATGCAGATGAATTTTTTTCTTATTTATACTTTAAAAAGTTATAGATATGTTAACAAATTTATCTATATGTTAATCTATATCAAAATAAGATTTATTAATTAAAAACGTATACTAATTTAACGAAAACGAAATTAAATATACATAAATATACTTATCGATTCGAAGTGATTGCTATAAAAAAATATATTTTCTTGTTCAGCGTTTGATAAAATTATGAGATTTTGAGGTTAAATCATATAAAAGATTAAATTTTTTATCTTCGATTCGAAGTGATAGATGTAAAAACAATATTTTGTAATTGTATCGTTTACTTAATGACATCTATGTCTTTTACATTCAAAAGATCATTGCAATTGTTGAAAATTCAAGATAGAAATTAGGGAGTTTGACCAAACCAATTTTAAAAGTAACCCCCAAAACTTCAATGATAAAAACATCTCGTTTATTTACTGATCAAGAAAATGATCTGAGTATGTGAAATTGGGAGATGCTCATTTCTTTTTTTTTGTCTTTCTTTTCATTTTCTTCTTTGCCATTTTTTTTTACTCCATCTCTTTTCGAACACCAAAATACAAACTAATGTCTTCAATTTTTATAGTATATGAATTGATTCATATTTTCATCGAAATGATTCAAATAGAAAAATGAGCAACCAAAACCATCTCATTAGAGATTTTTCTTCAGGAGCCTTTCTGCCTTTGGATGGATAGTCAAAGTAACTGTGGCTGAGAAATTTCTGGCAAAAATAGCTCAAAAAAGCCCAAAGAAATGCCATAACACAATATCTTCATGTAATTTTATATTTCTCCATAGGAATCAACAATGCAAGCAACACTCTAAAATATCAATGCCTTCCTTGATGATGAGCTAATGCTGGGGAAAACTTTTAATATCGAATGCATTGGTAAAGCTTACAAATTCAGAACATAGAGCCAAAACTGGAGAAGTACAATGGACCATTTCAGGAAAGTCTACACTACAAAAAACCGAAGATTAAGTTCTCTTTCTTTCAATAATTATTTCAATTTTGGCATTTTTGTGGAACAAATAAGCTTTTGATTGATGTGTTCATTGTTCTTTGACTCTCTCACATCTTAATAAAGATATTGAATTATGTGTGTCTATAATTATATATCTAAAGATACATTTTTGGAATTTTAATGGTAAGATTAAACATTTTTGTCTTTTCAACCAAAAGATAATGGTAAATCTCATCTACAGTAGCTTTCCTATAGTGTACGTGTAATGTTTTTGAAATGTTCACATTACTTGAAATTTAACAAAGTACATCACCTCTTCAAAAATAAAATGAAATAAAAAAAATATTGCTAAATTGCTTTATCTAAAAGTTTAAACCTTTAAATAGAAGAAATAGATTTCATAGCTATACGCTAAAAACTTACGGTCAAGGAAAAAAAAAAAGCATTAGACTCTTTGATTACCATATTAGGAAAACAAATTAAGGGTCATTTGACAAGACTTTTGAAAAGTCAATAGTTAGATCTGAGACTAAATAGTTGTGTTTTAACATATTTGGATAATTTTTTAAAGTACTTTGTTTGGTTAAATAAGTTTTTAGAGGAAGCTCACATACGGTAACTTTTTAATGAAGCTCTACCTAAAAAACTTGGGCTTTTGCTTCTTCTTCTTTTTTTTTTTTTTTTT
>CAIGRT010054085.1:0-11965 GCA_903798405.1 Fraxinus platypoda | reverse complement strand
ATAGCCACGCAGTGAATCATATATGTAAATCTTTTGCCACTTTCAAGAAACACAACCAATCCATTCAATATTGGAAGTGTTCCACAGTAGAGAAGGAGGGGGCAAGGATTCCACAGCAGAAAATATAAAGACCCATTAAGATTGTAATGAAATAAAACCCGGTAGAATCCAGAATAGATCACCTCTTCTTCTGAGTATCCATTTCACCAAGAGCATCCTTCTTCAGCTCCTCCAACTGTGCTTTTGCAATTTTAAGTTCCAACTGCTCCTCGTATTTGGGCAAGTTTTTTTCTACGAATTCTGAGCCTACACGACCGCAAGAGGAAAAGAAAAAAGTATAATCAGGTCACCAAAAACTTAGATTTAAACGTTTGTGGTCTCTGTACTCAGTTGGGAGATTTTGGGTTTTGGGGGTTTGTTTTAGTTTAGGACGTAATTATTACGGGGTTTATGTGATGTTTAATCAATTTAGGGTATTAATCTAATTCGGTCACTTTTTAGAGCATTTGACCTAATTTCCCAAAAAAAAAAAAGATAATGGCTGGTGGGCTGGGCAACAACGGCCCATTGTAATAAAAAAAAAAAAAGGAAAGAAACCAGAACTAGGAAGATGAACCAGTCCGGCCAGTCGCCACTTCTTCCCAAAAACTACTCCGGCAGATCCCAGCACAAGCGGCCGCCCCCCCTGGCCGGGTGCTGGGTCCGTCCCTGATCGCTAGCATTTTCTTTATAGAAAGTCTATTGCATTGTCATGCACTTAAAGTTCTTAATATCTATAAAATTTGATTCACAGGAAGTATTGCAAAGGAAATTGGAAACTTATCAGCATTACAATATTTAGATTTGTCTTTCAATGGCTTCACAGGTACTTACTATCGCTCACTCGGTAGTTCTTTATTCTTTTTTCCCACCAAATCTATTTCATTGAACTCTTGGCAAACCCCACATGGACACACATCAAAATTTGTAATATTACGATTTAATCAAACAATATTCATGTTTGGAAAGCTTTAATAATATAAATGGATTCACGTGTAGTATTCCAAATGGAATTGGAAAGCTATCTTCCCTTCAAATGATAGATTTGAACTCCTAGACTTGACATGGACCTATTTACTGATTTATAGATAATTCTTCTACTCACTTTAGTGACTTAAAAACTGCTGCTTATCACAGTCTCTATTCCGTATTCAATCGACAATATATCTATTTTTTTTTTTTTGGAGTTCTTCAATTGTATTTCGGAATTATTATTTAAATTATAAGTTTTGTAAATATTAAATATTTTACAACGTTAAATCATTTTTTTTTTAAAGATTTAAATGACTTGACAGGAAGTATTCCAATTGAAATTGGAAACCTATCGGCACTGCAACATTTATATTTTCAATACAATATCTTGACAGGTACATATCTCCCACATAGTTAGATTCAATTTCTGTAATAACCTATGAGATTCGTATGAAAAGTTCTTAATTATTATATTATACATTATAATCCAAAAAACTTATTTGAATTATAAGTTTTTGAATTTTTGAATATATTACTTCAATTTTCCAGTTTTGTAAGGTTTAAATGACTTGACAGGAAGTATTCCCAATGAAATTCAAAAGTTATTGGCTGTTCAACTGTTAGATTTTCGTTACAATAGCTTGACAGGTATCTCCCACTTAATTAGATGCATTTTATGAGATTTGTATGAGATGTTCTTGATTATATTTAGGGCCTGTCTGGTATTAATTTTCCAATTGATTTTCAGATCGTTGCAACACATTTCAGCCGAAATTTTTGACCCCTTTCTTTCACAGTGGGTCCCATGAATTTGAATAAAACGGTAAAAAAATCACTACAAATCCGGAAAGAAGCAGAAACAGACATGCGCTTATTATACATTTTACAGACATATATACAGTAGCTTTGTAAAAAAGAAACAGAATTTTATAAACATGAAAATAAGTTCTGCCTTTTTCTAAAATAAAGAAGGGCAGGACCTCCAAATTTTATTAATAAACCTTCACTTGAAGCGGAGGTATACCGTGGTTACAGACTCAATCAACAACATTACTTCAAAAAACAAACTAAACATGCCTAACGACCAAACCAAAGAAAACAAAGCTAAACATGCTTATAAACAAAACCAAAGATAACAAAACTAAACACGCCTAATAACTCATTTAGGAACTAGTCCGCGCGCACACATAGGCAAGTCTGTGGAAGAAAAACGCTGCAATACTCCTTCTGCACCCAATTTTGCCAATAAATCCGCCACTTGATTCTCTTCCCTGAACTGGTGTGGAATTTGTATGTCAAAAAACCTCATTAACTCCTATACCTCCCAAAAATCCCACAAGTACCAAATGGTGCATTTATGATTCAACATCCAATCAACTGCAATCTTAGAATCACATTCAATATCAACTTGGTAAATTCCCAACTCCTAACAAAATCTAAGCAACCCAGCTGAGAAGACTTCCGTGAATGTGCCCACCAAATGTTAATTCTATTCCACCAGGCCTGTTTTGAATGCCACATAATACCAAGAGCAGAGGAAAGTCTCATCCACACTTCATCAGCAAACTCCCCTGAGCTCAACATATGATCTGAATTTTCCTTGTGGCCGACTAAGCAACAATTACACCGAGACACCATAGCAACTCCAACTTGTCAAATCCGTTCATCAACACTAAGACTTCTCGACAAAGCTTTCCACTTTGCTACTGAAACCCATTCAAGAAGAGTCTTATGCCACACCCATTTCGCCCAATCCACTATAGAAGCTCGAATACGAATCACATCCCAATCACTTTTTGATGAAAATATGCCCTGAACATTTGGCTTCCCAATTGAAATATCCTTACTAGCTGTTCGGCTTTCCACTTTCCCCATAATTTCACTAGCCACATCTGCTCCTACAAGCTGTTCCCATTTTTCAACATCACAACCCATTTCCAAGAAAATTTCCTGAACCTTCAAACTAGGCTGAGAAATATGTTCCACTTTTGGGCACAAAGGGCCTTCCTCAAACCAGTTATCATACCAGAACGAAAGTTGTTCTCTCTTAACCTTCCATTTGCTATTAGCAATTACATCAGGAAAACAAACTACCACCAACCTCCAAAACCTCGAACCCGCACGACCTAGGCTTGCAACATCCACAGAACTATTGTTCACATATTTTGCTTTAAAGAAACGAGCCACAACGAATCTGCAGCAAGCACCTTCCAAGCAAACTTCATATGGGGAGATTTTTGAACCTCCTCAAACCTACGAACACCAAGGCCTCCCTCCCTTATCGGTTTACAAATTTTCTCCCAAGAAACCCTTTTTTTCCTAGTCCTCCCATTTATCTCTTCCCAAAAGAAAGAAGAGAAAATGGAGTTTAGAGTCCTAAAAACTGAATTAGGAACACTGAAAACAGATAATAAATGTGTGGCCATACTTGACAATACATGTCTCAGCAACACAATGCGACCACCTTCTGATAATAGTTGCATCTTCCACCTCGCAATCTTCTTTTGAATTTTCTCCACTAAAAATTGTAAGTGTCGAGCCGTCATACCACCACCAGCACCCCCAGATAAATAATAGGAAAATAACCCTCTCCGAAGGAGCTCAACCGAAGAATTTCATTTTCATGTGCCACCAAGCAATGCTTAGAAAAGAAATTGGCTGATATCTCCTTGCTAATTATCTGGCCAGTCCATGCTTCAAATACCTCAAAAGTTTCCATGAAAGCCTTCATCGACCTCTTACTCCCATTAGCAAAGACCACTAGATCATCGGCATACAACAAATGCGACTCCAACGGCTCTCCATGAGGGTGCATAAAAGAACCTCTGCGTCCCTCCTCAAACTGTTTCTTCAATACTCTGGTCAAAAGCTCCTTCATAATAATAAATAAATATGGAGAGATAGGATCACCTTGCCGAAGACCTCGAGTGGATTTAGAAAAACCTTGTGTGGTTCCATTCATCATAATTGAGAACCAAGGAGTAGAAATGCATTCCGAAATCAAGGAGCAAAATCTATCAAGAAAACCAAAACCACGTAAGACGTGAATTAGAAACCTCCAATCCACCCTATTGTATGCCTTTGGCATGTCCACTTTAACCACTACATTCCCTCCACAAGCCATGCTATTCGACAAATGCACAAAGCCCACACGTATTCTTAGATATTCAATTGATAATACATCAAAATTGTTGGGAATCCAGATGAATTTCCCGATTCACCCTGTAGGACTTTCCTCCAAAAAAAATAAAAATAAAGAAAAGACTAGAAACAAAAATAGAGAATAATAACATTAACACAATAATTTGCTTGGAAAAATCCAAACTAGAGAAATTATGTCGTAAAAGATAGGGAATCCACAAAATATATTTCACACACCCGTAACCCTACCCAAGTACACCTAAAACAAACTGTAAATCCATACCTAGCAGGTTTCTACTTGTTAAAATTGTAGAAATTTACTCGAAGTTGATGAATTTTCAAGATCAAATTGATTGAATCACTTGCTTTGATCCTGTTTGTATTCTTTGGTCCAAAACTCTATCAAATTGAAGGAGTTCCTTAGCCACAACCCAAATATCTTTTTCAAGATGATTGAAAGCCCCCAAAATGTGATTTATTACCTTTTCAATTTTTCACCATTTTTGAATACGAATTTTTCATGTTTTTTTTTTATGAAGGAGATATCAAATGTAAACTTCCACACAAATGTGAATTCAATTTGTTGAAAGTTATTGTATACTTACGTTGGTTATGGATGGTGGGAAGTTATTCATAATTCAAAGAATAACTAATATCTACAACCTACTTTATTCTACTTGGTTCGAGTCAACCCACATGAGCGACCCATCCATTTCCAATATCTCTCATTCGTACGTGAGGGGCCTGACCTGAAATCATGGATTAGATCTATCTAATGATTTAACTTACATGATTCATATTGGCAGATGGATCTACCACCCAGGAGTAACTTAGAGCATCCAATGCTATACACCTATTAGTGATATATAATGGCTTTATAAGAGGAATCACATTTATTACCATACCCTAGACTTATTTTCTAACATCTAGTTTAAGTATTTCTGATCATTCAATAAATCAAGAAAATATTTGAACACTACATCTTATATTGTATTCACAATTGCATCAAAACTTCCATTAGTTAACACAATTGTCCGATTGGAAAATACAAACTTGTTAGGTAGATTAGTCTTCATTTTTCTACTTGAATGTCTAAACTTTAAAATAGATGCTTTTCTAGACATATCCCATTAGAACGAATCATTCATGATCATTAGCAATATGCTAAAGTAGCAACACTACAATAAAATCTTGAGAAACAGTCAAAAGCCACAAAGGTACATTAAATGAGATTATATATACTTTAGGGACTTACACAATGAAAAACTAGGGATCCATTCTTTAATTTCACATTTTTTGTCAAAGCACACATGGTATGATTCCAATGCTACGGTGTCTTCTCCCTTTCTTAGGGCATATGTCATGTTTTATAAATTAAATACATTGTATAAATCTTAGTTCAAGTATTCCTTGATGCTTAACTTAAGTTCTCATTATATTTATTTCTCTAGCCAATCTTAATCGAGAACTCGATATGGTAGCTAAAACAAGTCTTGTGGACATTGATATCCACCTCAATTACTTATAGTAATCTAATCTTGATTTTTTATCAATGCGATTGAATTACTTACACAACATGATTACTTCATCTCATCTCAGCACATCCCAAAATAACTGAGACGATTGCTCATGCGAATGAGTCAATCCTACATGCTCGACATACTTTCTATGTATGCATGCAAATTACTCATAAGTAATTAAAATTAAGTATGAACTCAAAAAGATTTGTTTATTGATGGACATTTAAGATTTTACAAGGTACATTACTAGATTCCATGTAGTTTTAGAGATATAATATGTATACATCTCTAGGCATCGATTTAGTAAGCGGATCAACTACCGTATGATCCATGGAAATGCACTGCAAAGTCACTTCTTTCTTTACTATAATATCTCGTACAAAATTATATTTGTATCAATGCATTTGGCTTTGCTATGATACTTGGGATCCTTCGTATACGGGATAGCAACTTGACTATCACAATAAATCAATGTAGGTCTTACATCATCGTTAGAGATTATCACATGCTGAAAGAATCTCCTTCACCAAACATCTATATTACTGAAGCACATGCTACAAATTATGCTTTCATTGTAGACAAGGATTGTATGTTTAGTTCTTAATACTTCAAAAGATGGCACCACTCTAAGCAAGAATGCATATCCTAAGTTGATTAGTGCTCATCTAGGTCTACATCCCAATCAGCATATATGTATCCTTTTAAGCACGAATTGTTCCTTTGATGGCACACGAAACAACTAAGAGTACCCTTCAAGTATCTCAAAATCCTCTGAACAACTTTTTAGTGTTCTCTTCTAAGATTAGATTGAGCCGACTAGACCTATTACCTAATAAATGTAGGGATGAGTACACATCATAGCGTACATCAAGCTCTAATTGCACTGGAATATTCTACTCTAGACATTTCTTCTTTTTCCTCAAGAGTCTTAAATAAGCGAAGACTTAAAGTTTTGCCTTTCGACACGAGTGACATTAGAGCTGCAATTTTCCATTTTGAAATTTCAAGATTTTTTTATATATGGCTTTTGTGACAAAGCATGTATATAATCTGCTTCATCCATGTCCTATATTTCAAAATCTGAGGACAATCAATTCTTAATTGTTTCATCGTACTCATTATCCTTTTTAGCTAATAAAATGTCATCTAGAGCTTGTTTGAGAAGGATTAAAATCCAATTAAAATTGAAAATATAGCCGTTATTGGGTTCCACTCGTCTAATAAAAGTCAACTCCAACGACTATATTTTCAATTTTAATCCCTCCCAAACAAGCTCCTATGTAGAGAAATAAAATTATAAATTTTCTATGGGACCTTTTCAGATAAATATGGTGATCTTCATATAGCGTAGCAAAGTTGTATGAGATTGCTGCTTTGTCAAATCTCAAGTACCAGTGTCTATAAGACTGCTTTAGGCCATAAATTGATCTCTTCAATTTACGAACTTTATTCTCTTAGCCTGTTTCAATGAAACTTACTGGTTGTTATATGTAGATTTTTTCATCGAGTTATCCATTGAGAAAAAAGTCTTTATGACCATTTAATGTAATTTTGAATCTAAATGTGCCACTATAGCTAAGAGTAAATGGATAGATGTAAATCTCACTATTGGTGAAAATATCTCTTCATAATCTATACCCTTCGTTTGAGTGTAACCCTTTTTGACCAAGCGAGCCTTATACGCCTCTATGGTCCCACTAGCTCTTCTCTTTATCTTGAGAACCCATTTGTTCCCAATGACTTTCCTATCAATTGAAAGATCAACCAAGTCCTAGATTTGATTGAGTTTCATAGACTCCATTTCTTCTTTCTTTAGAATCTTTTACTTTTCCTTTGCAGGGCATCGTGTACTAATTTAGGTTCTTCATCATCTTCTGGAAATACTAGAAAAACTTGCCATTCAATCTTAAAGTGACATTTAGACATATTTTTTCTAATACTCTTACAAAGTGAAAGCTTCAATGTAACATTTTCTCTTGGAGATAAGTTGCTCTCACTTCGATCAACAGGTGGAGGTACTTCCTTGTATACCTTAGTTGATTAATCAAATACAACTCTATTATTTCATTCAAATAAAGGTTGTCCATTTTTAACTTCTCCCATTCTAGAAAAATCATTTTCTAGAAACATCACGTCACGTCACGTGACTATGTCTCAGTTATAATTTCATCTCGATTTTTACGTATCATATCCCTTTGATTGATTTGAGTAATTGATAAAGATACATTTCTTACTTCTTAGACCCAACTTTCCAAACTTGCTTGAGGGATCATGCATGTATGCCGATGATTCCCAAGGTTGGTCTAAGATAGCTTAATAAGACGATTTACGTGTCCAAAGTTGATATGGTATGGTAGGAGCTGATTTTGAAGGAACACTATTTAGAATGTAGGTCGTACTCAATAAAGCATCTCTACAAAAGAAAATAGGTTATCTTGCACTATCATAGACCTCGCCATTTTGAGCAGTGATTTATTCATCCTCTCAGCAACATCATTTTATTGGGTGTATTGGGAATGTTAATTGCCTAAAAAATTTATTTTCATTACATAGTTCATTGAACTCTTTGGATAGATATTCATGTCCTGTGGAAGTTCTCAAGGTTATCTTTTTATTTGATTCTCTACCATATGTAAGTATCATCAATTTGAAGAATTTCAATGCCTCTGACTTATGAAAAATCAAATAAATATAACTATATCATGTGAAATCTTCTATAAATGTAACGAAATAAGAGGTTCCATGTCTTACTCTCACATTTAGAGGACCATGAATATCAAAATGGACTAATTGCAATGGAAATTTTTCCCTCAAAGCCTTTCCAAATGGTTTTCGTGTTATTTTTCCTATTAGAGAATGCTAGCGAGTGGGCAAAGAAACCTTAGATATTGAATCTAGTAAGCCTTCTTTAACTAACATATTCACTCTCTCTTCCCCCAATATGTCCTAATCTAACGTGCAATACAAATGTATCCACATTCATATTTTTAGAAGAAGATACATTATAGAGAAACAACGATTTACATAATAGTTATAGATGTTTGGTTCACAATCCAACACAAAAAATCATAAAGATATCTAGATTCATAATTTACATTATCATTTAAACGAACATAATTACCACTAAAGTTCAAATTGAAACATAATCTTAAAAAAATAACAACTTAAATTAAGTTCCAACATGTTCTTGGTACAAATAGGACATCGTGAAGGAGATAGTACGGCCTCCACACTAGTGTAACTTGCATGTACCTGTCCGTTTCACTTCCATTCTATCATCGTTTCCAACATATATCCACTTTTTACCAATTAGATATCGACGGAACTCTACAACGCTTCTCAATCCCTAGTTACATGTCTTGTCGCTCTTGAGTCGACAATCCACATAAGATAAGATTAAGTTAGCATAACAATGCTAGAAACATAAATATCACTAAAAGAAGTATTTGCAAGAGCTACCTTTTTTGGTTCAAGACAAATCCGAGCAAAGTGACCAATCTTTTGATCGTTGTAGCATTTCAACTTGATCTTATCATTATACTTTCTAAACTATTTACCCTTCTTGTTGCATTTGGGCTTGTTCTTTTTACATCCATGTCCAATCTCCTTTCCATTTCTTTCTCGTCCTTGTTCCAGTTTTTTATGTTTAAAACTCAAAGCTTTTTTAGAACTACACTCAACCACAAAAAATGTGTCCAAGGGATATAGCTGCTCCAAGTTGCTCGTCCTCTAGTTTAACATGGCTGGCAACATCAACAAAAAATTTGATGCTATCAATTATGAGTCATATTGACTTTCAAATTGTTCCCTGTTATCATGAAGAGATTGGATCAAAGCCTAAACTTGTTGCTCATTAGAGAGTACTATGTGATCAACTGACTTCAACTCCTTGATCATGTTAGACATAATCCTAACATATTGTTCGATGTTAAGATCAAGAGATTTCTTGTAAGTGTAAAACTTACTTGTCAGATGTCAGTCACACTAGTACCACCATACTTCTCTCTCAGATAAACCCAGATTTCATGAGAAGTCGTTGCTTACACTCGTAAATGAGATCATCCACCATAGAACTTAACAAGATTGCACAAGCAGTGAAATCTTTCATTTTCCATGACTTTTTCTGATCTCTTCGATGTTTAGCAGTCCAACCTGTACTTGGATCTTCCATAACGTGGTCAATACCCTCATGAGCATCATGTTCCTCCAGCACATATGAAATTTTATGGTGCCAAGTGTGATACACATCACCATTCAATTTGTTACCCTTATTAAGGTCAATAATGATATTTTTGATGCCTTGTCTGTCAAAGTTGTAGATACAATTATTTAACTGTCCATTCATGCACACATGACATTTTGCTATCATGCAAATTAAAACTTATGATAATTTAACAATTGGCATAGATTCAAAAGTTCAATAAGTTTCCAATCATTGTCCATTTTTATATGTTTCATTGTTACAAAATTTAATTTCACAATGCAATCCACAAGTTCTAGGCAAGAGTTACATGATCTCTTCTAATCTTAGAACTCCCACTAAATTAAGCCATTGTTTGGTACTCATTATTTCCAAAATACATTTCTTTCTCTTATTTTCAATCACATTTTTCAATAAAATAATATTACACGCAAACTCAAAACTTTTTCTTATTTTTAACCACATATTATCCATCAAAATACTATTTAAAAATGCATTTTGGGCAAAAAAAAAAAAAAGAGAGAGAGGCTCAAATAGGCTCTAAATATTTAAGCATGTATGTTATCAATAAAACATTTCGATCATATGTAGTAAAAATACAAAACATATTAAATCAGAAGATGTTGATATATACATGTAATTACAACTAATAGGCACAAGAAGAGCATTACATTGACATTGATCGTTGACTAAGTCACTAGTACAACTATATATAGATTGACAGAATTTCTTAATACCCTAATTTTCTTTCTTCCATTTCCTTGTCAAAATTCTGATCAAATAGATATCAGCCAGAGGAGGAAACTTATCCAAAATTTCAATTGCAATATCATTCCAATGACTAGGAAATGTTCTCATTAGATGATACATTTTTGACATCTCACATATTTACTATCCCAAATGTGTCACATCTAGACGCAATGTTTTCCATATGTTTTATATGTTGTACTAGGTTATGTCGTAAATCCATTTCATAATTTCGATAATCATGTAGCTTTTCAATACCTTCCATAGCTCATGTTTTACTAATTAACTTCTCTTTAATGATGCTAAACGTGTGCATAAATTCAACCATACCTGATTAAGCACAAAAATGAAAACATAGCATAATGGATCACATAACTTAATTAAGACATACACCTCTAAAAAATGTAGAATAATGTGATATTTTAAATACTTTCAAAGTATTTTTTTAAATTTCTAAAAAATGAGGGCATCTCAAAAATTAACTCCCGCTTCACAAATATCATTTAATAAATGTTCTCGATTTTATAAAAAATAAAAATTTAATCAAGTTAAAAACTAGTTTTTTATGCTTTTTACAAATTTATTTTAACTATTAAATACAAAAAAATAATTATATGCAAATCAATTTAATTATACAAAAAAATATTTCAGGGATCAACCTGCAATTTTCAAAATTGTAGTAGGGTCTGCATGTGCCCCCACGTGCTGCACGAAGTTCTATTTTTTTTTTTTAATTTAAAAATTTGGGAAAACATCACGCACGCTCCCACTCGCATCTCGCTGTTGCCCTACCTGTCCGCGAAAAATTTATTTTGCCTATTTCACTTATTTTGATGTTCTGAGTTCATTTTTGTAGTCATAATTAAAAAAATACCGTACACATCATAGCCTTTGGCACACCAACATAATGGACAAAGAGGGAAATAATTACTATACATCTCTTCTCCAAAAATTCTAATTTTCTGTCAAATTCGACCTAAACTTTGAAAGGCTCTACTTTCCAATTTTAAGTCCAGCTTCAGAGTTCTTTATATGGTTGGAAAGTTTTCAAGAAGATCTTTCTAACCATATTAATCTTACTGCATGAAAATGAACTAATAGAAAGCACTAAATATTTACATTTCTCTAAAAATATAAAACCAAAAATTTTGAAAATTTTCAGATATGATATAAATAATATAGGTAAATGCTGTATAAATTTTGTAAATGTATGTTGCATATTTACCAGTGTTCTAAATAGCGCACAATAACGCGTGCTATAGCGCGTCGCGAGAGTAAAACGCTAAGCTAAGTGTCGTAGCGTCTATTTAGCGGTCAACGCCAAGCGTTGACCGCTAATGCGTGA
>CAIGRT010054077.1:0-15525 GCA_903798405.1 Fraxinus platypoda | reverse complement strand
GCTTACGCCTCAATCCTCCTCGAGGCTTACACCTCGCCTCATAAAGAAAAATCACATTAGTACTTAGTTTCGCCTTTTTAAACCTTGATTCAATCGACTGAGTGGTAATATTTTTTCTCCACTCATGTCACGTGCTTTGTTTATCTCTTTTTATCGTCTCTCATCATGGAAAGTTCTAGATCCCCTTTGCTAGAACAATAACCTTAACAAAATCACTGAGAAATTTCATTGGTTCTTCTCTAAGATTGATTTGTTATGTTGTATTGTCTCTGACGAATGGTTAGTGTTGATTTTCCTTGATTTTTTTCCACGATTTTGCTCCCTTATAAAAGATCGGATCCCCAAATCTCGTAACCCAGTCACTTTTCTCTATGCTTTAATTCTTTCAACGAGCACAAATCTTGGTAATGGTCCATTAATCACCAAGAAGATTCGATTTGACGCTTGACAAAGGTTAGGGTTTTTGGCGGTGTTCATTCAATCGACTGTGTGATAATATTTTTTCTCCATTTTCATGTGCATGTGCTTTGTTTTATGTTCATTCAGTTTTATGAATGATATTATAAACCCTTTTAACGACAAAATAGAAATACATAAATAACTTCTAAGGAATGCCTTTCATCCAAAGCTAAAAGTAAATGTTTGGGATTTTTAATTCTCATCCTAGTATTTTCTAGGTGATTTAGAACAATTTGATGTAAATTTTGAGGATTTTATTTTGTTTTGCTTGTGTNAGGTGATTTAGAACAATTTGATGTAAATTTTGAGGATTTTATTTTGTTTTGCTTGTGTTTTCTAGGTATATTAGAACAATTTGTTGTAAATTTTTGGGAATTTTATTTTTCATGCTTGTTACTTCCGAGTGTTTAGGAACGATTTTGTTGTAAATTTTGAGATTTTATGTTCTTATGCTTATGTTTTCTAGGTGTTCAGTAACGTTTTAGGATTCCAGAGACTTCTGTAGGTTTTTAGTACCCTATTGTATTTTTTGCATTGTTTCTGTGAGATGTAACTAGAAAAGTAATATTTATCTGTGCTTTTTTAACTTGTAATAATATTTTTGGAGTTCTAGTCGTAAAAGTGTAGGGATTCAGATTTTTTTCATGACTTATAATTCAGTTGACATTATTGGATATGGTAGTGAATTTCATTGAGTTTCTTTAATATGTTTTATTTGAGGAATTTGATATTTATTTATGTTTGATATTATGTGGCCCCATTTTTGGCCATGTTATTTATTATGTTGCAGTACAATTTATTTGTTTTATTAAGTATAAAAAATGATGATCATGTAATTTTTTAAAGTTCACAACTGGGGAAATTTACGAAAAGAAAAATACTTAATTGGAGGCAAAATGTGTCATTATTTGCTTCTTAAAAAATGTGTCCTTATGTTATAATAATATAAATTATGGTTTGCTCGTGATTGTGAGAAATAGTTTCTGAAAGGATTGGTTGGCCTTGCATAGAAATTTCTCTGAAATTGAGTCACTCTTTGAGTGGAATTAGGATATGAGGAACCAGTTTGTTTAGTTTTTTGATTATGTGAAGTTGGAAGATAATTTTCCTTCTTTTCCTGATGGTTATGATTAATTTTCCTTCTTCTCCTGATGGTTATGATTGTTGTTCAAATCTGAGCGTCGGACCATTTAGGGTCCTTTAGTCATTACATAATGCTACTGCTTGAACCTCTGAACTAAGGGCAGATGTGTTAAGAGGATGTCACACCATGATATTTTCACTCTTTGGAGTATTGTAAAATGCCATTTCACACCATATTTTTTTATTTATTATGAACCACTTCACATTGCTCATGTACTTTATAGATGGATTGACTTTCTAGCTATAGCAAAATGGTTCTGCTATTTTTTCTTTGTAGAAACTAGCTTTTAGATAGAAACTAAAATCATGGAATCTATTTGCATTATCGGAAGATGTTGTACGGCTACATATTTACTATATCCCTACAATAATAAAAGAGGAGACAGTTTCAGTGCTGTTTAGTCCACTTCTCTATTTCATGTGCATGTGCTTTGTTTTATCTATTTTATGTTTTACTTATTTTTTCGTTTCTTTTCTTTTTCCTTATGATTGCATCATGCCAGAGCCTAAAATATTGGTAATGGTCTCTTATCACCAAGTTTGATTTAATGGTGGCCAAAAGTTAAGATTTTCGTTGTTGTTCATTCAACGGATTTTAAGGTAATATTTTTTTTGTCCCTTTCTACTTGCATGTGCTCTGTTTCTTCTCTTTTATTTTTACATTTTTTCCCTTTTTTCCCTTTCCTTATGATTGCAACATATGTTGTTATATCAGTGTAATATAGTTTTGATTTTATCTGAGATCGTTTTTGTCCTGTTCAGTCCATTGTTGTTAAATTCCTGTTCATAAGGCGTCATCCATGACATCACCATGACCTCATATATATATTTCATTTCCAATTTAACCCCTTTTGTTTCCTCTCTCTGTGGACATTTCCGCATCTTCGTTTATTTCTCTCTATCATCTCTCATCTTGGAAAGTTCCAGATCCCTTTTCTAGAATAGTAACCCCAACAAAATAACAGAGAAATTTTGTCGTTCTTCTTCTCTACAATTGATTTGTTATGTTGTATTGTCTCTACCGAACTAGTCGGAGCACAAATCATGGTAATGATCCATTATCACCAAGAAAGTTCAATTTGATGTTGGACAAAAGTTAGGGTTTGGACTGATGTTCATTCAATCGACTGTGGATTGGGGATAGTAAATCCAGATGAAGTTTCTGAATCGACTCAATTAACATAAATTAAGAAATCAAATTGCTAGTAGCTATACACACAAATCATCAAATAAAAAAAGGAAAATCGAATGCAAAAGGAAATATACCGTGGATGATGATGCGGCAAAGAATCTTGACGGAGCACAGAAATAGATGGGCAATATTTTTGAGAATTCCAGACGGTGGATTTAGGAGGAATTTCGGGCAGAAGAGAGGAGGAATTCCAGAGATTCAATTTTGGGTCCGAGCACAGAAATTGATGAAATGAATTGGCGATGGGAGATTTTATGGGATTTTAGGGATTATAGAATCTAATTTGGGGTGTTTGGAGTAAGGTTTGTGGATTTCATAGTGGTGTATTCAATTGAGTTTTTCAATGATTTTTTAAATTTAAAAAGTTTAGGGGTATTCAAGGTAATATTTTGAAAATCCTCTAAAAGTATAAATGCATTCAATTGAGACTTTTATAAATTTTTAAAAGGTTTCTAAAAATCACGATGTATTCAATTGATATACGTGTATTCAATTGGGACTTAAATAGACTTTTTAAAAATTTAAAAAAATTTGAGGTATTCAATTAAAACTTTTTAAAAGTTTCTGTTAGTTACGAGATATTCAAATAAACAGTGACTTTTAAAGAGTTCTCTACTTTTTAAGGTATTGGAGATTTATTGGTGAAAAGCATAAATAGCAAATCTTAAAAAAAAAAAAAAAAAAAAGTTGATATACTCTAAGATTTGTGAAGACTTCAGAACCCAAAATACGAGAACGTCTTTTTTCTTTCACTCTTGAGGTTTTCTCTTATTACTTCAATTCAGACAAGCATTTGCAATGATTAATTTATGATTATATATAATTGTTTCTCAATTTCAAAACGTAGAATTCCATGTAATCGATTTGATCTTGTTTATTTTTGATCAAGAACAATTTAGGTTCTTAATAGAATTTATGTTAATTTCGTGGAATTTTTTTGGTTCCGTTCCTCTACATTGTTGTACACGTTTATTTATGCAATGAATTTGCACGATGAAAAATATTAATGATGTAGTGATTACTGATTAACTGATGCAACATTTTATAAAGATTGCAAATTCCCAGGCTATACTTCCTCGCGTAAATGATCACTGCTGCTGCGTGATTTTAATCATAGATTTTTTATTTATTTTTTAATTGAATTTTGATTCGTGTGGTACTTTAGCTAATCTATCCATATTTATATAAACATTCATTATTAGGGTTGTCATGGTTTGGTGTTTGATTGTTAGATCTTTCTGTGTTTTCATTTTGGGTTGAATATAAAATGTTATGGATCAATTAACAAACTATGTGTTGGATGAATTTATGAATCAACAAAAAAAGGGTTGAATCAAGAGAACTTTGAATTTGTTGTTTGATCTTCAATAATGTGTTCTATATAATGAAAGAATGATTCAACATACTTTGAGACGTTCATGGGTTGAATATATGTGTATAGTGCTTGGGATGAAAATGAATTGAAAATTAGTGTTTTACGCAAACATGAATTTCTAGAATGTGACCTATCGCTCGAGCGTTAGCCTGTCAGTCTAGTGC
Organism: Fraxinus platypoda; assembly: GCA_903798405.1. NCBI lineage: Eukaryota > Viridiplantae > Streptophyta > Magnoliopsida > Lamiales > Oleaceae > Fraxinus > Fraxinus platypoda. The sequence goes on along the minus strand of CAIGRT010054077.1, from coordinate 11,192 downwards.
TAGGCAGGCGACGAGGTCATTGCTTTTACAGCTCAAGCCACGGCTGGGCGATAGGCTAGTGTTGGAGAGTCCTTTCTTCATTCAATTTCTTGAAGTTCGAATCTTGATTCCTTTTGTATATCTTGGATTTCCTTTCAAAACTCTATCAACTCTAGTCTATTTTGACTTTAACTCGGACTGAAAAAATCATATTTTGACTTTGATTACAATTCAATTAATTCCTAATACAAATCAACTAAACACATGATTTTGACTTATGAAATTATCAATTACAAATATAGACTTAATACTAATATATACTTAACCATTAAAAAACCACAAGCCAACCTTGTCCTGGCACTACCCCAAGTGCGGACCCTCTACCAACACCCCAGCTCTATCTGCCCCCCCTGCCCAATTGAGTAGGGATGGTAATTGGATGGATAGTGTAGAACATTTTGCCATCCTTACAACTGAAGCCATAATTATTAATGATGAAAATTCTATGAAGTACATATATACATACATTATGCAATGAAAATCTAGTAATTGTTGTTTCTCGTCTCGCGCACTATTTGTAATAGCAAGGAAAGAAAAAATATACGAATCTCGAATGAGACTAACTAGTTATAATCTCTTACTTGAATTGACCGCCGAAAGATGTGGATTTTCATTTCCAACTAATGAAGTAGTCCAATATATCAATACAATCACCTTTACGACACGGTGTTGGAATTTTAGGGTAATATTAGGATTTAATTGTGTGAATTGGAAAAGTCTTCAATAGTTTAGTCGATTGGGTGCGATTATTTCAAGTACAAAAGGTGTATAATGAAGAGTCATGACCTTTGATAAATGTGCAATTTAAATAATCAATCTTGAAAAGGAGTGATCTAATGATTGGAATTAGTTTTGCTAAAAAATGCAATCACTAGGAAGAGATACATGAAAATTTATAAATATGACCCTCATAACTCCATTTTCTTCACTCCAAATCAATTCCTAATAATTGATTTCTAATTCTTTCTTTTTCTAAATTTTGTCAAAATAATTTCCATATTATTTTGAGTTTCATTTTCGATATTTATTATTCGATATCTTCCATTCTAGAATAGTACATTCAAGCATTGGTTCTCCATGCAAAATCAATAGCGTGTTATATTAATTTTAGAAGCGTTGTATATTGGGAGATGAACGTCCATTTGATCCTGTTAGCATCAGTACAGGGGGTGAAATCCTTCTTAAAGAGATTTGCATTTGCATACCTCACTTCATTTTATCTCTTTCGATTTCTTAGTGATTTGCTATTATTATGCATGTACTATGATTCAGTAAGTCGTTACTCTAGTATTTGCATACACGTATTTTTTGTAAATGAAATATAATTCATACACAAATTTATCCAACAATTTTAAGACGGAATTTACTCTGTTGTTGTGCATAATCAATTGATTATGTTAAAACAATCTGATTCTAATATGTATGCATGAAAGATCATAAACATAATCGATTTTGGTTGCTTGCAATTGTTTTTTTTTTGGTGCGCGTAGGTTGGATTGACTTTACTTCTTAATCACGCCTTCAATTTTGCAACCATTTTATATCACTGCACTTTTGAGAAAAGGCTTCTTTTATTGTTGGATGAATTCTTCTGCATATGGACTTTTGTTTCCAACATCAAAATTTATGAACGTTACACTTTAATTAACTGCCCCAACAATTTTTTCTTGTCGATTCATTCTCTCAAGTGTTAGAAATTGGGTCAACTTTCCATCGTTATGTGTACATCATAAGAATTCTGTCAGTCTCGTTTGACTGGAAAGAGTATTCCATTAGTAAATTGAAATAGTTTCTATCATTTGTGCTAAACTGCTAATTAACTTTTCGAGGTAATATACATTAGTACAGGATTCTCCAGAAATATATTTCTCGGTTTATTTTGAAGTACAAAAGGTGTATAATGAACAGCTCGGCCTTTGATAAAGGTTAAATTTAGACCATCAATCTTGAAAATGTGTGATCTAATGGTTGAAATTAATTTTGCAGACAATTAGGAAGAGACGTGAAAATCTATAAATAGAACGCTTCCAATTCCATTTTCTTCGCTCAAAATCAATTCCTAATAATTGGTTTCTAAATTTTGAATTTCATGTTTGATATTTACTATTCGATATCTTCCATTCTAGAATAGAATAGTCAAACGTTGGTTTGCCTAGCAAAATTAATAGTGTGCTATATTAATTTTGGAAGAAGCATTATATTTTGAAAGACTGACATCTATTTGATCATGTAGGTATCAGTGCAGGGGGAAAAATCTTTTTTAAGGAGATTTACATTCGCATACCTCGGTTCATTTCATCTCCATAGATTTCTGCATTTTCTATGTTTGAATTAGTGATTTGCCATTATTATGCATGTATCATGATTCGATAAGTCGTTACTCTAATCTTTGCATACACGTATTTTTGGTTAACGGAATATAATTCATACACCAATTTATCCAACATACAACAACATTAATATGATATACACCACTCTACATTAAACAATTCTTCTCCCCTTTACAACTCTCTTACATCCATGACAGGTTGGTTAATCCTAAATAGTCTTCTACCTGAAATTGAACTTACAACGGCTATTAACTGCACCGATATATGTCAGCTTTAGCTTGTTGCTTAATCGGAAACTCCCAAAGCAGACTGCGCTCATAAAAGTTACAGAAGTTGTAGATCAATAAAACCGAAACAAAATCAGAGTAATAACTCGAATATAAGAAATTCACACCATAACTTCACATATGTCATGTTTGGCTAAGCTTATAAAAAAAAATAAGTGAGATCGTCTGCAAAAAATCCAAAAAAGTAACTTTATGAAAAACGTCTCAAACATGTTCAGCAAAGAAAGTTACTTAAAAAGTATATATAAGCTTAGCCAAAAATGCAATGTTATCCATAAGTTCCTATGCTCCCTTTGAATTGTATTAAAATGACATTGAAAGAGGAACAGAGTATCACACTGACCATATTAAAAAGTCGTACAGCAGCAGGCCTCGTGAACTTCCTTGCGAAAAGAAAGCATGTGGAGGGTTTCCCCTTGCTAGCGCACCATTCTCTTCTGTATTCAGTCTCATAATAAACATTATCTATACCCTGCGTAATGAGAGGATATATAGAGGTAATAAATATGATCTCCCTTCAATTTCCGAGATATCCTAGTTATCTTGAAAATGAGATCTTGAGAGTGATAAATAGCAGTTTCGCTTAAATGCACGCTTTTAAGTGCTCGTTCAGTATTAGACAGTTCAATGTATAAGATTTTAGCTGACTTTTCTTACTACTGCCAAAAGAGCATTTCTTATGACATTTATATGATCTCACAGGGTTTACATTTATTTTCCTTAAAATAATGTAAATAATTCCACAAGCGATTGTGTCAAGAGTCTCAATATGCATACTAAGTTACAGTTCATTCAGAGGCTGAGCAGAAAGCTTATGCTAGACTAATTTCACCATAAAATGTATTGGAACATTTGCATAAAACCAGCGAAAAATATACCATACCTTGATGGATTGTATAAGTGAAGGAGTAGCATCGACTAACTTGTAAGTTATAGGATGCCATCCTCGTCTTTCATGTTCTCTGGAAAAGGAAAGATCCCAAGCTGTATGAGTCAACGCCCTCCTTGTAACTTCTTGTTCAAGACCTTTGTGCTGAAACGTGAAGGGTAAGAGAATCAGAGGAAACAGAAAATATTATTATGGAAACATAGTCTACAACTTTGAAGTCATTTTTCACAAGGACTACCTATTCCCCCTAGTTTCATCCTGGAAAGGAGAAGAAAGAACAACTTACCGCAAGCAAGGTTTGAACATAATGTTCATCTGGTATACAGTTATGCTCCTTAGAATTATCAGAAGGCTGCATGGGGCAATTATCGATAGAAAGAGTGAAATCCTCGTACGCAGAAGTCAATCTTAACAACTAATGATTTGCATTAGATGGGGCAAAAACGATGATCCATATATATAGCATGTCCACTATTACTTTAGGTGCAAATACAATAAGCTGATACAAGATGCTTGAAAACAAAGGAAATAAACAATAGAGACACTTACAACATGTCGATCTCGCCAAAATTCAGGTAAAGACTTCCGCTGTTAGGAAAACTGAACGAGTGAGAAAATAAATAAAAAAAAAAAACAGAAGGAAATATACAGTAAGCAATATAAACACATATATTGTACATATCAAGGCAAAGTGCGCAACCTATAGATCAAAACCACATTCATTAAAGAAACAAATGTCTTAATGCATAGCATCTTGTGATCACAAGGAAGTCTGGCTAATTGAGAACTAGACGTCACAAACCTCTATACTTGTATTAAGATTCATAAGCCCCTAATAGCGACATGATAGTTTCCCTAACTTGTAAACCAGCACAAAATAGCTTGCATTAAGGAGGTGTAAAGAACAAGTCCAAACTTAAAATTTTGTGAACAGAGGTAAAAGTGGTTGAATTTATTGTTCCTAATGTGGTAAAAGTACCCATCAAATGGCTCATCGCAAAAACAGTTACCTTGCAACAACTCGAACACCGTTCAACAAAATGATTAAAAGACTTGCCTTGCAATGAGACTGAAACATAGGGAACACGGTGTCATCTTTCACTACAATATCTGCATGCTTTCTTGTCAGAACGACCCACTGCAAAATGCAGAAAACACTTCAGGTTCTCTTTTATCACCGAGTTTCTGAAATTATTTATCTTCAGGAAGCAAAAATGCTAAGAAATGACGTTACCTGAGATCCTTTCCTCCAGTTCTCAACTGGAATCACCGGATGCATTTTTGGATTGTAACGACCTTCTTTCGTGTCAGCAAAACTATTACCAATTAGAGTACAAGCAAAGTCTTAAAATCATTCTTGACCCATATATCTTACAATGCCTACTTGTGCAAGTTTTTGTATGAAAATGATATGCTTAAGAGTAAAATAGAGAAAAATATATATATATTCAGAAATATTTTGTAATTACTGCAATCTTGTCATTGATACAGATGTATTTACTTGTGGAAAGTAAGAAAAAAAGCAGTGGTGCTAACCTGTCCACAAAACTAGTTGAGGCAGACATTATGTAATCGTATGTGTAGCTGAAGTTGTATAAAGGTATGCAGCTGAGACAAGATTAACCAGCAGACAATGTTAGTTATGTGATTTGCAGGCAACTGAAAACAACAAAAAAAATTCCTCAATACTCTTGTTACAATAACATAAACTAAGCCATTTCCATGTCCCCATAAATTTGGTGTCAACTACATGAATCCGTTTTTGCCACTATGTTGTTCATTATTAGATCAACAACCACAAAAGGCCATGTTAGGTTTGGTCTACCCCTCCCTCTTCTAGTGAGATCACGTCATTCTTGTGAAAAAGAGCTGAGCTACTACAATTCTACACAAACATGTCCCTACCACCTAAGTCGTTATTCACTTAATTTATCCACAACCGGTGCCACCTCCACTTGTTGGCCTTTACTCTCATAATATCTACTCAAAAGTTTAACAAATTGAAATCACCTGTCTGAAAGAAAAATAAACCGCTCATTAAATGGATCCATCAATGCATTTTCAAGCAACATGCGTTCTGCCTGGATCATACTTGCTTCTCCCCAGTCTACCTGGAAAGAAACTATCACTTGCTAAATATGACATGAAAGCTCAATGAGTTAACACCAAAGTTCAAATATAAAGTTAGCCAACATGAAACTGATAGCCCCACTCCCAGCAATCACATTTTGCATTCATCATAGATACCTTCTTGTCAAACTGAATTAATAGTATATAAGAGATGAAAAAAATCATCAAAGAAGATTTAGTACATAAATCATTTAACATTTCATGTAAATTGCTATATAATTTAAGTTGAAGCTCATATACTTCAAATAAAAGTAAACCTGCACACTATCATTAATCTGGCGATTCAAAAAATAACTTGATCTTGTTGTTGCCTTGCTGAGCAGAAAACCAGGTCTTGAGTGAACAAAGATGGAAAATCTATTCTCTTTATCACCCTGCAAAACAACATAAATGGCTCTCATATGTCAATTACTGAAGCTGTCTATTCAAACATCCATCCTTCACAACTCAACCGACTCATCATATATTCGATTATGTAGTATACATTACTGATGCCTAGAACATATTTCCTTAAACCTGGAACCTTCGTTAGAACTCAAGTGATGAAATGATATTTGTTTTTCACCAATATATTACCATTTCGGGTTGCTTTGTTGAAATTAATGAAAAGGTGATAAAGCTAAGATTTTTACCAAATTTCTTGACATATCTAATATAAGCATGTGAAGGGTCCTAAGCAGCATTTGAACTTCAACTCAACAAAATTTCTGCTGCCTTACAGAAAAAATCATCTCTACGCGAATCATTTCTCTTATTTGAATTAAAAGAAAAAATTAAGATGATCATCTAAAGAAGTCCCTTGATCTTTTGAAGCTTCCCATTCCCATGAGTTGAATGAGATTGTTCACTTGAGGCTTATTAATTACATTATTACAAATTATTTAGGGTGTTATCTGTAAATAAGACGTTAAGCTTCTTTACAAATTTTATTGAGCTGCCATACAGTAAAATCTAAGAAATACGGAGCTACTTTAACGAGACCACTTATGGTTTGCTCTATGTGTGACAAAACCTAATTGGTTTATGTCAATTTTACTTTGTAAAACTAGTAGCTGTTACTACTAATGCTGCTACTTTTGAAAGTTGGGCTGATCCCGATTGAAATAGGAGGACCTCTGAGAGTTGATGCAAGTCATTTGATGACGTATTTACTATTACAATATATCGTGTCTTTCTTGACAAACTTTTGACTGAATCGTCTTCCCTTGAGGGATTTCTTGCATTATATAGGAAGAGTGTCACCTTATACAAATATGGTATCAATCTAAATATGATAGATATAATCAACCTAAATATGATAAAACAATTATATGCATAATTATGTTAAGTTATAATTTTTGTCGATCTTCGTGATCTTTGTCAATCTCCATTATCTCTATCGATCCCATTAACATCCCCATCAAATTGACGTGGATGATCAAGAAACATCAATTTGTTAAATGGTGTGCAAAAGAACTCAAAAGGCCCAACTACAATATTCCGTTGATAGCTAGTTGGAATATAAGTTCAAGGATCAATAGCCCATTCACTCAAAATCGTCCAACCCAAGCCCAATACTAACACGTTAGCCCTAATCCCAAACTCATTGACCCAGCCCACTATCTTTCCCATAAACCAACCAATAAGCCCAATTACCCAAAACCAAAATCGGCCCACACCTTAACCTTCACCAACACTTCCTAACCCAGAGATGCTGTCGATCACTGCTGATTGCTACACCTACCTTTGATTCAAACAAATCCATCACTTTAGCCTCTATACACCCCATTATCTCCCAGTCACACCAGGTTAGGTCCTCTGCAATTAGACGTAGACGTCATCCTCTCATCGCCGCATCGAATATTTCCAACATGCAATCTCCATCCTCAACCACCGTCGTGTGCTTGCAACTGCTGTTTTCCTAACACCACTATACATAGAATCCGGAAGCCGGACAAACACAACCGCTGCTTTATCACTCATACCCAGTTCCTCTGCAAATCCAATTTGACAACATAAAATAACCACGACATCATACGCTCATCTCATACCACCACTGAAAACAAACCATAAGCCAAACAATACAAAGTGCTCAACCAAGATTCATAATCCAAGTCAAAGACATAGCCCAAACACCGCCACCGACAACTGCCGTTAGCATCGGCATCTCAGTCCTAGTTCGCCGCCGTCATCTGCTCTTTCTTCTTCTTTGACTTCGAATTGTCTTCCCAATTTCTCTATTATGAGGGCGACGATTAGTCCCTACCCAATTCTTCTCTCTTTAGAAGTCATAATAATAACGTAGAGATTAGAGATAAAGAAACTCATGTCCTACAATTCGGATCCCGTTCTTAATGTACCGAAGAGTCACACGTTGACAAAAATTATGTCAATCATCGATCACCATAAGAGTCACATGTAGACAAAAATTCTGTTAACCGTGGACCACCACAAGAAACCAACACCTAAGAGGTTGAGTTATGCCTAAAGGAAACCGAAGATTCAGTATAAAGTCCATGACAAACTTTTGACTGAATCATCTTCTCTCGAGGGACTTCTTGCATTATATAGGAAGAACATTACCTTATACAACTATGATATCAATCTAAATATGGCAGATGTAATCAACCTAAATAAGGTAAATATACATAATTATGTTTAGTTATAATTTTCGTCAATTTTCGTGATCTTTGTCGATCTCTATTATCTCTATCGATCTCATTGACATTTCTATCTCGGCTTTGTTTTATTTGCAGGAATATGATTATCTTATCGGTATATCCGTTCAATTATACTGTACATCATAGCACTTAACATTTTAAGGCACTAGCGAGAAAATCATCTGTTCAGCAAAGTCACTTGACTATGGTTTCGTTACAATTTTTCATTCAAGTTAATCAGTGTGTAATACACTTCTTGTTGATTACACTCTGCTTACTCTAATTAGACTTATCACAAGTTTTTCAGAACTCATTTGCCTTAAGTCGAAATAATCTATTGTGGCCCAACATGAGTACTACAAATGACTCAAAGTACTATCCATTCCATTCCTTTCCAATGCCATTAATGAATTTGCAATTTATGGATTAACATCATCAATTATATCAATATTTCCATCTAAACACTCGCTGTCCCTGATCTATTAATGCTATCGTAGCCAAATCAACACTATACAAAAATATTCCTCAAAAGGGATGCCAACTATGGCGCTGCAACAAAGAGAGAACATACGTCCAGAGCAGCATTTAACATCACCTGCTCTTTGTACTCTATACAGTTAAATAAATTCCAAAGGGGGAAACTGTTTTTGTTTATTGCGTCACTATTATGAAGATATAATTAATTGATTACTAAAAATAGATTTAAGAAATTAAATAAAAACAAATAAAAAAGGCTAATTACCTGGAAGAATGCATCCCAAACCATATCAAGTGGAAGTCTATTTCGTGCTATAAATAGAAACGCCATTTTCGGCTTCTGAACCAAAGGCGGAGAAATTAACGCTAAAACCTTGATCCTGCTGTATAGCGATTCCATTAACACTAAAGTCGCAAAACAAAATACAAGTAAAATCACAACAAAGAGCTTCGTCTTCCATCTCTGGTGAAATTTCTGCGAAATCGACCTCCTCTTCATTTACTCTGCTTCACTCAAATTGTACAGCAAACATTTGGACGAATAAGGGCTTCAGCATTTCACAAAATTTTCCAACCAGCACTGAACAAAACTCAAAAATATCAAAAGAAGTGGAAATACGAAGTCATTTCCTCTCTAAATACTCCTCGCACTTGAGGTCTCAAGCTCTCATTTTCATTGAGGATACTGTATGATTTTTCCATCCAGTCACTATAATCTCTGTTTTTACTCTTTTGTATATAATCTGGCGATAACAACACCAGATCTAAACAGAGGTCAAGTGTTCGAAACTAAAATGAACTGAATTTGCCTGAAATTCCCTCAAATCATCATAAAATAAAACAAAAGAAACACAAATTACAACACGATAAGATCGTGAATTTTCTCCAAGAATCTCGTGAAAATTCCTGAATTATGAAATGGAACAGAACTTATAGAGAAGGGGCATGGGTTGGGGCGTGGTATAGTGTGACTGTATCAACAGACTTGGCTTGAAGAATGATATTTTATAAGTGGTGAGTTGAAGTGGTGCATTGCGTGTGATCGCTGTAACGGGTAGGAATTAAATTGTCAGTCTTATCCTGCAAAATATACATATCTACGAACTTTGCCCAATTCTCCTAATTCCATTATTCGTGGAACCTTTACAATTCATTAATGGAATGCCTAACTACTAAATTTGTCAACAATTTTGATTTAATTAAGGTTTATTAATAATTCCCATTCAAAGTTGTTAGCTTGTGCATTATATCTAGGCACATTGTGGGAGGAGAATAAGCAGAATTTTTACCATAATACAGATAAAGTTCAAGATCTTGCACTTATACAATAACTTCGGCAAAGTCAGCTCGAAGAATGAATTGACCCATCTCTTCATGCTAAAGCTTTTTCAACCAATCAAATCAACATGATTTAATTCCTACCTTTGATTTATGTATTAGTTGCAGTATTGTGGGCATAGGAAAAGATGATTCATAGCATTTCGATTGAATCGATAGTTCCACCAATTGATATAAAGAAATATATTGGATTCTAGGTTGGACCGTAGGGCGAGCACATGCCTGACCATAGCTGCGGTTCTTCTTCATCTTGACTCAGGCGTCTACTTCAACTTTTCATGTTCGATCAAAGATGTCTTAGATTTGCAAAATGAAAGAATTGAATTTATCATATGATCTATTAACCTTTTTGAAAGACAATATGCTTTAGTAAAAGATATAACGTAGCTTTGCTTTAAAAAAAAAAAAAAATAAAAGATGATTCATAGCATTTCGATTGAATCGATAGTTCCACCAATTGATATAAAGAAATATATTGGATTCTAGGTTGGACCGTAGGGCGAGCACATGCCTGACCATAGCTGCGGTTCTTCTTCATCTTGACTCAGGCGTCTACTTCAACTTTTCATGTTCGATCAAAGATGTCTTAGATTTGCAAAATGAAAGAATTGAATTTATCATATGATCTATTAACCTTTTTGAAAGACAATATGCTTTAGTAAAAGATATAACGTAGCTTTGCTTTAAAAAAAAAAAAAAAGAAATTAGAAACTAGCATGTAATGAATCAATATTTCAAGCTTAATCTTTTTAACTAGTAAATTAAAATTTTGTCCAACCCTAATAATAACCTAAAGCTCTAAGTACAAAGTGAAGTAAGAAGAAAAGACGAAATAAACACTAAAGCAAGAAAAGTAATTTTTGTTTAATAAGTTTGTGTAAAAGTCTTCTAATAGAGACAAAGAAAATCAATCATTTACAATTGGGCTAAAAAGAAAAAAAAAAAGAAAAATCCAGGGGTCATTCTGCAAGACCCATGAAATTTGTGTCGTGTAGTGTGAGGGTCTATTGCAAAGTTTACACTTTACAGTTTACATGTGACATTGTACTAAGAGAAATTAATT
>CAIGRT010054074.1:0-20037 GCA_903798405.1 Fraxinus platypoda | reverse complement strand
AAGTTTGAAACATTATATTGTTAAACTATTTCTAGTCCATTAAAGTAGTACTTAAACTCCTTTTGATTATAAATTAATTTATCAAAATATTTATTTTCTAACTTGAAGTTACTGTTTCACATAACCGCATATGAATTATTGTCTTAGGTCTTGATTTGTAATAGATCTTGTCATGCTCTGTACAAATATTTTATGATGTCTGGGATGTAAGTTTTTTTTTTCGAACATCAGATTTTGCAAGTGATTACGTTAAATTAAATTTTCGCATGTCATTAAATATACATTAACCATTTACGTCATATTAATATAATTAATTGATCATTTATTGTTGAAACCGACTTCAATATAATGGTACAATGGGTGCATAAAAGCACCTGCTCTTTATTGTGGCTTTGGGAATTTTGGGAAGAAATTTTGGAGCTGATCCGACTACTTAATGCTCAAGTCCAGCACGTGTTCCGTGAGGCCAACATGGCGGCTGATCTCCTTGCAAAAAATGGCAGCAGTGGTGCGTCTTTTAACCTATCTTTTGGAGACGAGGTTCTGGTACTACTTAGAGGAATATTACATACGGATAGTTTGGAACTACCATACCTTAGAAGTTGAATTGTATGGATTCTAGTCTCTTATTGTAATCTCGGTTTTCCTCCGCCACAAGTGAGGCCTTTATTATGAATAAAAAATCTAAATTAAAAATAAATAAATTGATCATATATTGTTGGAATGTAATGTTTATGTACTTACATTTTGTGGGTCTTAAAACGTCAAGTCAATACTTTTAATTTACAAATATTTGATCTATTATTGAATGTCACAAAACTTAATAAAATTGTGACTATAAAATGTCCAACAAACAGGTTATATCACTACTCCCTGAAAGAGAAAAGAAAAAGTTTTAAGCTAATATTGGTACACTTGAAGCAAACACTATATTGAACTAGAAGTTCAATAATTCTAAGTATCTTATTGTTTGGCATGACCAGTAGACCATCACCGGATTAACAATGATACGAAACAATGATTTGAATAAATATTAACTTCAATCCAATAATTTTCTATTTGAAACTTGTACTCTTCATTGAGTTGATCATCAACCATTACTAGCTAAAGTTGGGAATAAATTCATATATTTCTGAAAATTAATTACCATCTAGATATTATTTGTATCTATTATCTAATAGATTTGATACATCTACAAGATGATTGTATGGTGTTCGCAACCTGAAATTTTAAAATTACTTCTCAAAATTTTAATTATAAGCATAATTTTCAGATTATACAATAAAGACGGCATGTCTTGTTAATACTAGTGAGCCTAAATCTCAATCTTTTAAGTGCTAGTTGGGATGACAATAAATGGTTTTAACACTATTATTTGTTAAGTGACCCCAAATTTATTTCTTAACCTTTACTATTGAAAACAAAACACTTCTCATTTTTGTTTAGGGATTGCTATTACGCATCATGCAATATCAAAGTTCTCCCTATTATAATTGGCTTATGGTCAAAGCCTAATATTTTTCATATAATGATTTTTGAAAGTGAAATATATCTATAATTACTACACCACAGTGCAATGAAACATATATTAAAAATGCTAAGAATTTGAACTCTTATAAAATATCTTAAACCCTAAATAGTGATATTTTATAGTGCGATTTACTGACTGTCAATTTGATTGAACTATTTTCACATCATTAGGGGGAGAAATTAAGAAGCTGAAAATAATGCATAAAATAATCATTATATTATCTACATGCACGCAAACGATAATTTGAACTAGAAGTTCGAAAGATAATTTATTTAAATGCATTTATCGATTAAAGAGATTAACAATATTTCACATGCCAGCTTTAAATGCTCCAACACGAATTCATGTCTTAGGAGGACAATTTGCTAGCATTATATCTGATATAACTATGACACGTCTGAAGCGTGACATTCGATTCTAAGTTAAAAATCTCCAAAAGAAAATGGAGCAAATAAAAAAAAAAAAAAAAAAAAAAAAAGATGATCACAATTAGGAGGCATACACTTTAACAGAGTATATAGACATAACAAAATGTAAAATCCCATGAGAGGTCAAGTACATGAAATGTTGAAAATTGAGATATCTCAATAAGTTATGTTGTTACGCGAATATAATCAAAATGAGAAAGTTGTTGACAATACTTTTGCATGTGATATATCACTTCATATTATGAATAACGAGAAATCGAAATAAATTCATCGAAGTAAATTAATGATTGGCCACTAAAAGGACAAAATCCAAATAAATTTGAATTTATTAGAGAAACTTGAAGTTTTTGATCCTGAAGTCCGAAATGTGTATATTTATGCGAAAAATAAATGAGAAGACGAAGTCGTAACATGTAATGCACAACTCTTAAAATAATTGGAAGATTATCATCAGTTGGAGATAAAATCAAGATTTTTGGGGAACCAAGAAGAAGATTTAACGGATTCAACAAAAAAACAATTTAAGAAATTTAAGAAGCTCAAGATTCATCATCTTCTCCTTCATCAATCTAAAATCCAAGTTATGTTCTTCCAATTAAACATGTTTTCTTATAATTTTGCAATATTATGCTAGAATTCCTATTACAAGGTATTAATGAACCATTGTTATGATATTTCAATAAAAGTTCAATAATGTGATACCCAATATGTGTCTTTTTCTTGGAAGATTGTTATAGAACTTAATTCTTTTCAATTAATTGGTCACTAATTGGAATGTTGTGTGAATTTTATTATTATCAAGAGAAACAATTGGATAAAAATCACGTTATAACAACCATTGTAAACTCCGATAAGGGGTAGATATATATCGCTATGCTTTGCCCGATTTCTATAGATGTTCTAGCAGTTTTAATGTATGCTTTCATGTTTGTATCTTCCATCGAGATATAGGAAGACCATATAAGAGGATAGATTTAATAGTTATTGAGAGAGGATATTAATTAACTTAGGAACATTGATCAACAAGAATGTACATATATTGTCATGTTATTGAATTGCATTGGAACAGATTAATAAAGTGGATTCAAGGTCTTAGTGATCATTCCACCTAAATTTAAAACTACCCTTCATAATTTGATTAATAAAGTGGATTCAAGGTCTTAGTAATCATTCCATCTAAATTTGAAAAAACCCTTCAAAATTTGATCATTAGAAAAGTTAGTTTAGATAGGTAATTTAGATAAATTCGATAAAACAAGTTTCGCTATTCGATTAAGGTAAATATTAATTTATCCTTGATTAAGTATGTAGTTCACGCAGGAATGATATCCTACTTATCACTTTATTACTTCTTTTCGATATCATACACTTGCAGATTTTAAACGATCAAGTTTTTAGCGTCGTTGTCGGGGAACTATAGTATTTAATTAGTTTTAGTTAGTTTTAGCTTTAATCTGAATTTTAATTGCTTTCTTAGTTTCAAACTATTAATAGAAAAATTACATTGTTTTTCTCTTTCTTTTCAAGATCTCGCATGCAAAGTTTGAGGGAGTGTAATCTTACTTCATTTGACCTAGAAATCAAACGAATATTCAAGTTGAGAAAAAAAAAAAAAAAAGATAGAAGCACAACAAAAACAGCAAATAGAACCAATGATAGAAGACATACAAATAAAGAGATAGTTGGGGTGAATGATAATGCTGTACATCGGTTATAGTTGCAAGTAATGGAAACAAGAGACTAATGGGAGAATGTATGGTTCTGCCAATGGTAGAAAGTAGATCCAGAATTTGGGCAAGCTAATTTTCATTTGAGGATGGACGTAATAAACATGTTCCAGCATGCTTTGCAATTCTTTAGGAAGCCACTGAAAATTCAAATGCTCACATCTCGAGATTTTTGAATATGTGTGCATCAATTGAATATCCGGGAATTTCCAATGATGCAATTCAGCTGAGAATCTTTTTATACACTTTAAGAGATTAAGCTAGGGAATGGTTGGACACTTTCTCACCTCAAAGCATCACTACTTGGAACAGTATGGCGAAAAATTCTAGAATAAACACTTCCCATAAAAAATGATTGCCTAGTTGAGAGATGATATCACTTTATTCACTCAGCTTGATTTGAAATGCTATTTCGAGGCATGAGAATGATACAAAGGTTTGCTTCAAAAGTGTCCACAACACGATTTGCAAAAATGGCTCCAGGTCCAGGTCCAGTACCTTTACATTGTGTTGAATCCGACTAGCAGTGCTAATGTTGACTCTGCTTATGATGAGTCAAATACAAAAATGACAGCGGATAAGGTGTATAAAATCATGGAGAATCTAGTAGACACTAGTATATTGTGATCAACAAAAAGATCAGGTGAAAAAATAGTTGCCTGGATGTATGAGGTAGACATAGTAACTGCAATTTCAGCACTAGCTAAAATGGTATACCGTATGACTACTGATCAGACAATGAATGCAGTTCAAGCAGCTAGACCGAGATGCAACCATTATCGAGGAAATCATGACAACATAGATTGTGATGTGGAAAGTCATTTTGCTCAATTAGTCGATGAATTGAATTACATGCATAATTTACAGAGGCAACATAATAATCCCTATTCCAATACGTACAATTCAGGTTGGAAAAAACATCGTAACTTTTCTGGAGCAATACCTAGACCTCTCAAGGTGCACTACATTAGAATGTAGCAGTTTCAGTAGCTGAAAAGAAATCTTCATTGGAAGAAGTCATTACCAATATGACTAAAATAACAACTCAATACATGCAAATGACTAATAAGACTTCGCAAATTTAAGGGGCTGCTATAAAAATTTTAGAGAATTAGATGGGACAAACAGTCAAGGCACTTTCAGAAAGATAGTAAGGAACTTCTTCAAGCAATACTGAGACAAATCCCAAACAGCAAGTGATGGTAGTAAGTGATGTGGAGAACGAGCTAATTGAAGCATTTACTTCGTGGAGTGTGGTTCAAGTTCTAGAAATTACAGTTAAGAGACAGGTGGTAGAAAATGAAAATGTACCTTCCATAGATGAGGAGAAAATAGATCGATCTGAACAGCCATCAAAAATAGTTCTAGATCAAAAGTCAAATAATTCACAGGCAACCGTTTTTATCAAGACTTACATGCCTCGTGTCTCCTTTCCTTAGAAATTGTAGAAAAGAAAGCTCAAAGAACAATTTGAGAAGTTCCTAGACGTGCTAAAGAAACTTCACATCAACATACCATTTATTGATGCAATTAGATAGATTCCAATATATGCAAGGTTCTTGAAAAACATGATATCCAAGAAAACAAAGCATTTGAAATTTGAAGTGGTGGCATTAACAGAAAGAGCAGTGTAAGGCTGCAAAATAAACTATTTCCCAAACTTAAAGATCCAAGGAGTTTTACTTTACCTATGTCACTAGGCAAAGTTTTTTCTTTTAATGTTTTATGTGATACAGGTGAAAGTGTTCATTTAATGTCTTTATCTGCATACAGGAAATTAGGACTTGAAGAAGTAAAAGAAATGGATGTGTCAATGCAGTTAGCAGATAGAAACATCAAATATTCTAGAGGCAAGGTTGAGGTTGTACTCATCAAAGTTCGAAAACTGATATTCCCGACGGACTTTATTGTTCTTAATATAGAAGATCGGAATACTCCAATAATCTTAAGTCAACCCTTCTTAGCAACCGATCAAACCTTGATTGACATGAAACATTGTGAGTCGATCTTAAGGGTGGAGGATGAACAAGAAATTTTTAAATTACACAATCCATCCAAGTAATCAGAAAACGTCGAGGAGCATAACTACATTGAAGATGAAGATCTACCTAGCCATCATAAGAGAAAACCTAAACTTGGTGAAGAGTTCAAGATTTGGAGAGCAAAATGAGGATGGAAGGCTGGGAATTGTAAAGAAAGCAAGGCCACCGCCATGATTGACTCCTCCACAAAGTTTAGCTAAAGACTTTTAATTAAGCGCTTACTAGGAGGCAACCCAATCTTTTACCCTTTTATATATTATGTTTTCTGTATTTACATTACATATAGTTTAGTGGATTGCATTAATTTTAGGCATATTTTGTTTATATAAAAGGTCACCATGTCTACATTAAGCCTAGAAAAAAGAAAAGATATTTATTGGAGTTAAAAACAATAAAAGAGTCATGTGGCACGATTTTCGAAGTTCCAAGGACATCAAATAAAAATTCGGGAAATACTTAGCCCCTGTTTGCCCCCCATTAATTGGCATTTTTGGGGGGTAGAAAATTTTTAGAATAGTGATCGATGGGAGATGTGTGGTTGAAAAGTTTTTGATTTATGTGTATTATTATTTTATTTGATGAATGTATGGTTGAGATGAAGAGAGAAAAAAAATTAATGTAATGGAATGGAATATAATGGGGGGCAAACAAGGGCTTAATTATTTCCTTTCTTTCCCAATCCTTCATGCTGTTTAATTATACTTCAAGATATTGTAGCTTTGAGGGTGAATGATAAGTGTACTTTAATACACTTATTTGGGCCTTAAAATATAAACATTTCATAGTTATTTTAATTAATTATGACTGTACATTTCATTTGTTAGATAAAACTCAATGAATGGAATGGAAGTCAAACTGAAATAAATGAATGAAAAAAAAAGACTAAAAAGGGGCTAAATCTAAAATTTGGGGACTAAATTGCAAGTTTTCAATAGTCGATTCAGATCACAAAACGATGATCGAAGATTATATGGGTGGGTTCAATTGGATGCAAATGGAAGTTAAAGGATGGAAATTGCATGAGTAAAGGACTTAAAAGAATGAAGAATCAAAGTTGTGGACCAAAATGTACATTGATGAAAAGTTTAAGTAGCGCGCGCCACTTACTATGGCTCAAACTGGCATCATTTTTTGGAACAATCCAAGATACAAACAAGGATACGGTGCTCACACCCTATATAAAATCTAGATGACGGGGCTGTTTTCCTATTTTGATTCAAATTCTACGGGATTTTAACCTAATTTTTTAGGCCTATAAATACAGAAAGTGGTCAAAGACTTCAAGATCTCTCTCATACTCCATTAGTCATAAATTGACACCATCAAAGAGAGGCAAAATTCATAGATCTTGTGAGACAATTAAGAGGAATTGTAAGATTATCATCCATTGAAGATCCAATCAAGATTTTTGCGGAAACAAGAAGAATATTTAAGGGATTCAATCAAGAAACAATTGAAGAAATTCAAGAAGATCAAGATTCATCATCTTCTCCTTCATGGATGTTATTTGCAAGTATTTGGCGCCAAACTCCTTCAGATACCTTTTTGAACTTTAATGCAACTAGCATTTATGATGTAATATCCCAAATATTATAGTATAGAATAATTTAGTGGTAATGATTTTGACTTATGCATATTTTGATAATATTGAAACGTTGAGGGACTAAAGTTAAATAGTATTAATTTTAATTTTATTTGGACCAAGTAATTAGATTTTGACAGAGCGAGATTTAGTATATCAATATTGGACTCGTTTCATAGTTCGTATTAAATAATGCATTATGAACTCCAAAAAAAAGGTAATTCGGATAAATTAGGTTCAAGGTATGGAAGTTCAAAGAAGTTATCTTTAATTGGTAATTAATTAAACTTAGTTAATTCGGATAAATTAGCCACGTGTAAGATAATAAATGTTGATTTTGATCATGGTAATCTTTTTGTGATTTGGATAAAGTTTAATTGAAATTTTAATTTTGATTTTGGATAAAATTCCATATCTTGGATTTAGCTTATCTAAATTAACTTTTTTTTTGAGTTCATAATGCGTTATTTAATATGAACTACAAAACGAGTCCAATATTGATATACTAAATCTCCCTCTATCAAAATCTAATTACTTGGCCCCAAACAAAATTAAAATTAATACTAGTTCACTATAGTCCCTCAACGTTTCAATATTATCAAAATATGCTTTGGTCAAAATCATTACACTAAATTATTCTATACTATAAAATTTTGGGATGTTACGTATGACATTGCTTCTTTGGCCCGAATCGAGAATCGCCGTGTTCTACATGCTAGATTCTCTACTATTCTATGTTCTTCCCGAAAGTGTGACCAATCAACATCATTTGCTTCTCTTCAGGAAGAGAAATACAGGGACTATTAAAATCCAAGTTATGTTCTTTTAGGTAAACATATATTTTTTTTTTTTTGTAATTCTGCAATGCTAGGCTAGAATTCCTATTACTACTTGTAATGTTGTTTTAATGAAAGTTCAATAATTTGACGTCAATATGTGTTTATTCTTAGCTAATTGTTATAGAACTTAATGCTTTTCAATTAATTGGCCACCAATTGAAATGTTGTATGGATTTTATTGTTATCGAGAGAGACAATATGATAGAACACACATTATAACAATCATTGTAAAGTCCGATAGGGGATAGAGATATACCCCTTTATTTTGAGTGAAATTCTATAGATGTTCTACCATTTTTAATGCATGCTTTAATATTTACATCTTTCATAGAGATACAAGAAAGTCACGAGAGGATAGATTTAATAATTATTGAGAGAGACTAATAATCAACTTAGAAACATTGATCAACAAGAATATGCACATATTGACATGTTATTGAATTGCATTGAAACAAATTAATAAGGGAAATTCGAGGTCTTAGTAATCATTCCACCTAAATTTACAAACCGTTCATAGTTTGATCATTAGAATAGCTAGTTTAAATAGTTAATTTAGATAAATTCGATAAAACAAGTTTTGCTATTCGATTAAGGTTAACATTAATTGATCCTTGATTAAGTACGTAGTCCTCATTGGAATGATATCATACTTATCACTTTATTACTTGTTTGTGATATTGTACAATTATGGATTTTAAACGATCCAGTTTTTGGTGTCATTGCTGGGGAACTATAGTATTTAACTAGTTTTACTTAGTTTTAGCCTTAATCGACATTCTTATTGCTTTCTTAGTTTCAAATTAATGTTAGAAAAAAAATTACTGTGTTTTTCTCTTTCTTTTAGGATCTTGCGTGCGAATTTCGAGGCAAGATGATCTTGCTCCATTTGATCCAGAAATCGAACTAACATTCAGGCTGAGAAGAAAAGAATAGATAGAAGCACAATAAAAATAGCAAATAGAACTAATGGCATAAGACATGCAAAATCAAGAGGCCATTAGGGTGAATGATAATACAGCACATCTAGTTGTAGCTGCAAGTAATGGAGACGAGAGACTAATGGAGGAATACATGATTTTATTAGTGGTAGAAAGTAGATCTAGTATTTGAGCAAGTTAATTTTCATTAGAGGAAGAATATAATAAACATGTTCTAGCATTCATTACAATTCTTTGGGAAAGCCACTGAAAATCTAAATGCTTCCATTTCGAGATTTTTGGATATGTGTGCGTCTATTAAATATTTGGGGATTTTCAGAGATGTAATTCAGTTGAGACTCTTTCCATAGACTTTAAGAGATTCAGCTAGGGAACGATTGGACACTTTTTACCCCAAAGCGTCACTACTTTGGGTAGTATGAGCAATAAATTCTTGAATAAATATTTTCGACCGAAAAAGATTGCTAATTTTAGAGATGAAATCCCTACATTCTCTTAGTTTGATTTTGAATGCTATTACAAGGCATGAAATTGATACAAAGGTTTTCTTTGATAATGTCCACAATACCGTCTTCAAAAATGGCTCCAAGTCCAATACTTTTACATTGGTTGAATCTCACTAGCATGGATAATGTTGACTCTGTCATGATGGGTCAATTACAAAAAGGATAGTGGATCAGGAGTATCAAATCATGGAGGATCTAGTACACACCAGTGCATTGTGGCCAAACAAAGATCGAGTGGAAAGAAAGTTGTCGGATACATAAAGTTGACACACTGACAATAATTTCAGCACAGCTAGTAGCACTGGCTAAAAAGGTAAACAGTATGGCTCTTAATAAGACAATGAATTCAGTTCAAACAGTTGAGTCGGGATGCAACCATTGCGAAGGAAATCATGACGACATAGATTGTAATGTGGGAAATCCTTTTGCTCAATCAATTAAGGACATGAATTACATGCAAAATTTACATAGGAGGCATAATAACCCTATTCCAATACTTACAATCTAGGTTGGAAAAATCACCTTAACTTCTCTTGGAGCAATACCCAATCGTCTCAAGTGCACCACAATAAAATGCACCACCATGCTTTCAACAGCTAGAAAAGCAATCTTCATTAGAAGAAGCCATTACCAAGATGGTTGAAATACCAACTCTATGCATGCAAATGACTAACAAGATTTAGCAAATTCAAGGGTAAAAAATTTGGAAAAACGGAAGGGACAAATAGCACGGCATTTTCAAAAAAAACAGCATGGGATTTAACCAAGAAATACTGAGACAAACCCCAAACAGCAAGTGATGGCAGTAAGTGTTGTGGAGAACGAGCTAATTGAGGCAATTACTATGCAAAGTGCAATTCAACTTCTAGAAATTTCACCTAAGTGAAAGGTGGTAGCATATGAAAATGCTTCTTCCATATTTGAGGAGCAATCGGATCGATCTGAATAGTCAACAAAAATAGTTCCATATCAGAAGTCAGATAATCCACATGTTAATGTAACCATTCATATCAAGACTTATATGCCTCATGTCCCCTTTCTTCAGAGATTGAAGAAATGGTAGCTTAAAGAAAAAATTTAGAAGTTCTTAGACGTGTTAAAGAAGCTTCATATCAACATACTGTTCATTGATGTAGTTAGACAGATTCCAAGCTATGCAAAGTTCAAAAAAAGACATGATATCAAAGAAAATAAAGCTTCCGAAATTTGAAGTGGTGGCATTGGTAGAAGAGAGCACTGCAAGGCTGCAAAATAAACTGCATCCCAAACTCAAGGATCTAGGAAGTTTTACTTTGCCTATTTCACTAGGCGAAGATTTTTCTTTTAATGCTTATATGATACAGATGCAAGTGTTAATTTAATGCCTTTATCTATATACGAAAAATTAGGACTTGAAAAAGGAAAAGAAACAAAGGTAAAACTACAGCTAGCCGATAGAAGCATCAAATATCCAAGAAACAAGGTTGAGGATGTACTCATCAAAGTTAGAAAATTGATAGTCCTGGCGGACTTCATTTGAAAAAGATCAATATATTCCAATAATCTTAGGTCGACCATTCGTAGCAATCGATCAAACCTTGAATGACATGAAACATTGTGAGTTGACCTTAAGAGTGGTGGATGAACAAGAAATTTTTAAATTATACAATCCATTCAAGCAATCAGCAAACCTCCAGGAATGCTACTGCATTGAAGATGATGATCTACCTAGCCATCATAAGAGAAAACCCAAACTTGGTGGAATGCTTGATGGAGATAAGAATGGAGAGTTCAAGATTTGGAGAGCAAAAAGAGGATGCAAGATTGGGAATTGTAAAGAAAGCAAAGCTCAAAAATTCCTACTTGAACCACCATGTTGACTCCACCACAAAGTCTAGCTAAAGACTTTAAATTAAGCGCTTCTTAGGAGGCAATCTAATCTCGTACGTTTTATTTATTATGCTTTTTGTATTTACATTATGTATAATTTAATAGATTGCATTACTTTTAATCATATTTTGTTTACATGAAAGGGTTATCGTGTCTACATAAGCCAAGAAAAGGAAAAGACATTTATTTGAGTCAAAAAGTAAAAGAGTCACGTGACACGATTTTCAATGTTTCAGGGACGTAAAAAAATTCAGGGAATATTTATTTCCTTTCTTTCCCGCACTCTTCATGTTGTTTTAGGGGTCTTTGATAAGTGTACTTAATACATTTATTTGGGCCTTAAAATATAGACATTTTATAGTTCTTTAAATTAATTATAATTTATTGTATATTTTGTTTATATGTGAAACTTAATGAATGGAAGTGAAATTGAAATAAATGAACGAAAAGATGTTGAAAAAGAGTGAAATCCAAAGTTCAGGGACTAAATTGAAAGTTTCTAGTAGTTGATTTGGACCTCAAAACGATGATTGAAGATGATGCAGGTTCAATTGAATGCAAATGGAAGTTAAACGACGAAAATTTCACGAGAAAAGGATTTAAAAGAAAGAAGAATCAAAGTTGGGGACCAAAATGCACATTGATGAAAAGTTTAAGTGGTATGCGTGCGCCATTTACTATGGCGCGAACGTGAACCCCTGTTTGGAACAACACAAGAGCCAAATAAGGCTATGCATAGGCCGTGTATATTCTACATGGAAGCCAATTTCTATGGGATTTTAAACTAATTTTAGAGGCCTATAAACACAAAACGTGGTCAAAGACTTCAAGATACCTCTCATACTCTATTATTCATAAATTAGCATCACCAAAGAGAGGTAAAGTTCATAGTTCTTGTTAGACAATAAGAGGAATTGCAATATTATCATCCATTGAAGATCAAATCAAGATTTTTTGGGAAACAAGAAGAAGATTTAAGGGATTCAATCAAGAAACAATTGAAGAAATTCAAGAAGCTAAAGCTTCATCCTCTTTTCCTTCATCAATCTAAAATTTGGGTTATGTTCTTCCAATTAAACATGTTTTTATAATTTTTCAATTCTAGGCTAGAATTCCTATTACTAAGGCATTGATAAACCCTTGTTATGATGTTTTTTTTTAATAAAAGTTCAATATTTTGACGCTCAATATCTGTTTATTCTTGCATGATTGTTGTAGAACTTAATGCTTTTCAATTAATTGGCTACTAATTGGAATGTTGTTTGAATCTTATTGTTAATGAAAGAGATAATATGATAGAAAGCGCTTTATAACAATCATTATAAAGTCAGATAAAAGATAGAGATATAAAGCTATGCTTGGCATAATTTCTATAGATGTTTTAACATTTTTAATGCATTTCATGTTCGCATATTTCATAGAGATATATGAAATTCACATGAGAGGATAAATTTTATAGTTATTGAGAGAGACTATTAATTAAATTGGGAACATTGATCAACAAGAATGTGCACATATTGCCAAGTTATTGAAGTGCATTGAAACAAATTAATAAGGGAGATTTGAGGGCTTTGTAATCATTCCACCCTCGTAGGTCATTTTTTATGCCCCTGTTTGGTGAGAATTAAAATCTTGATTTTTATCTAAGTCAAAGTTAACAATTAATATTAATCACATATTTCATGTGATCTACAACTTTTCAATCACACATTTTATCAACTTTTATCAAAATCTACTAAAAATTTAATTTTATTCAATACCAAACAGGGGCTATAACATAACATTAGTACTTGAGGAAATTTGACAAACCATCATAAGCATCATCTTGACAAATCTGTGACCCATGCTTGTTAGTTAGTTTTTCGGTTGTTTCCTATTTTTGTAAATGTCGAAAATCCTGTAAGGATAAAGTCTCATGTTACTCTTCCTCTATCATGTGCCACACACCTCCACCAGCCATAAAACTTATTAAATTTTGTTGTTAGGTTGTCTTGTTACGCCTCTCATGAAGAGGCTCCATCTCATATGCCAGCTATCAACATGACACATAGCAAAACACGATGAAGTGGTAGACGGGGGCACCTGCATGTCATGATTCTTCGTCCCTATTAATTACGAGATCTTTTACAAACAGATCTTTTCAAAATAAAATCTTCTTATAATTGATTGATGTGACATTCAAAAAGGCATATGCCAAAAAGTCAAGTAGCATTAAATTTCCGCCCATCTATGATTGACTGATTGATACCTAGGAAAAGACATGAGATGCCTTTTCTTTCATATGAGGCCACATGTCCACCATCCTTCGATCAGCATTCTATGAACACTACTATACAAACCCATGAAATTAACCATTTAGGGGCAAGCTTATATTTATTCCATACATTCACTTTGCTATAGGCTTTCATCTTGCAATCTATTTTTATACAACCAATTTTCTGTTAAATATTGTCTGACTTGACCGTCGGAGTGCTTGTAACTGACCTCTACCACAATAAAAAAAGGCCACAAATGACTAACGGTTGTGTTGAGTAGTGTATGAAGGAGATTACTTGAAGTTGCAACTTTTGGGCACGTTGGAGGTACATATTTCAAGGTCAACACTATTATCACACTTATAAATTATATGGCATACACATTATGGAGGGGTCCCAATTGGCTGACTCGACATCTATTATTTAAATGGATTGGACCTACTAAACCAAGGACGAAGCTTGGCAGAGCGGGCCAAATTTAATCAAGGCTGGATTTTGAGTTTTCGGCCATGAATTTAATAATGGTAAATATAAAATAATATTACGACAATATTAAAAGTGACATAGCTTATAAGTTACACTTGTTCCTTGTGAGTTTTGATACTTTGATATGTCTACATATTGGTTAGTTTGAATATTCTTGAAATTCATTGTCCAAACTCCGAAGGAAACAAAAAGGGTAGAACCGTAGAAGGGTTTCAAAGAAAAGGAAAAAAGTGAAAACTTCTCTGTTTTATGAAAACATATTCATATTAAATGAATTTAACGGAACCTTTCTAAAAAATGAGAATTTCTTTTGTATTTTGTTGAACTTTAGATAACTTTAAGCTTCGATTACTATTATTCATACTCCTTCACGTGCATCTCATATTTATCCTTTTATCAAATGTGACATGTTTATGATTATCATAAATTGATAACAATAAAACTTAACTAAAGATCTCTATCCCATCCAATACCATATAA
This sequence comes from Fraxinus platypoda, assembly GCA_903798405.1. Classification (NCBI taxonomy): domain Eukaryota; kingdom Viridiplantae; phylum Streptophyta; class Magnoliopsida; order Lamiales; family Oleaceae; genus Fraxinus; species Fraxinus platypoda. Next base: position 5,354 of record CAIGRT010054074.1, on the reverse strand, counting down.
AATTACTTTTATAACCTTAATAATTGTAAATGCGCACACATTCAACTCATGTTTAAATATCATTTTTTAGAAAAAAAATTGTAAAAAATGATTTTTTTAGAGAACATATAGTTAAAATGTAGGATAAATTTTAGGTTTTATTGGAAGAACATAAGAATAAAAATAAGTTCGAGAAAAAATTCATTTTAAAAAATGAAGTACAAACATTGATTTATTTCTTTGAATCTAAAACTTCAACAAAGTAGCTAATTAATTATAGACTAAAATTCATATAAATCTTGGAATTATTATACTAGACCTCACTGGCTTTATCCACAACATCTTTATCCACTTAAGCTGATCACTGCCAAACATAGAATAACATGAAAACCTTTTTAGAATAAAAGCTTTGATATAAGATATATATACACACACACACATGCAACTGAAGATGCAGATTCAAGCTATGGCTTCTGCTTTTCAAGCTCTGCGTCTGCATATATTATTGATTTCATCTTCATCAAATCTTACACTTCAAAAAAGAAAAAAAAAGATTAGGCCATGGCCCAAAGTACAGTGTAGGCATGTACCTGAATTGGACTGTAGGTGGCTCTGCTCCTGTATTACACTAAGCAACCACATGTTGGGCTTGGGCTTGACCAACTAACCCATATGGACCATTTACATTCTCTTGCACTAATTTCTCTTTCATCCAAGCGTAGATGATTATTCTTGGCTTTATGAGATGTTTATTCCTCGCCTCTCATTTTCGTCGAGTCTAGTTGTAAGATCTTGTATATCCAAGACTAGCTTATAAAACTCTGATAGTTTGAGAACTATTCGCGAGATGTTTACTCCTCGTTTCACCAGATGTTTATTCCTAGCTTTGCGAGATGGTTATTCCTCACCTTTCACTATCGTCGAGCCTAGCTGTAAGACCTTGTCTATTCGAGGTCAGTTTATAAGATCTTGATACTTCAAAGCCATTCTCGAGATGTTTATTCCCCACCCTGCCAGATGTTTCTTCTTAGCTTCCCGAGATGTTTATTCCTCACCTCTTATTGTCGTCAAGCCTAACTGTAAGTTATTGTCCTTTCGAGGCCAGCTTATAAGACTTAAATAGTTTGAGATGAGCCACTAGCTCGATATTCATTCTCGCTCTGCGAGATGCCTCACCATATGAGATGTTACATAACAATTGCATTTATCTTCAGAGAGCTCATTACGCCTCTACTTCAGCTATATTTTAGCTGCATCTAAATTCTGGGAGCTTATCACGCCTCTACATCAACTACATCCCAATCAAATATGCCTTGCCTATCACTATTCTCCTAAGCATACCAGCTTGGTCGAGCCAGTATTCTCCTAAGTGAACCCACTTAGTGGAGTTCATATTCTCCTAAGTACATCAGCTTAGTCAAGCCGCTATTCATGATTCCTACCATGGATGAACCATCCACCATGGAAGAAGCCATTAAGGAGGCATGTCTGCCTTAAACAAGGATGTCCACTTTCAATGGCAAGGTGTGTGACACCCCCACGAGGGTCACTATTATTTTTTTGAAGATGATGCTCTCTATGGATGAACTATGCAAACTAGGTCCTATGGGTTTTTCCCTAGAAAGTTTGAGCTTTGCCCTTGTCAGAACTGCTAGCCGATTTCTAGTTTCGACGAGGTGGAGAGTTAGACTGTTCAACTTCCAAGGCTTCGATCACCTTTTGAGGAAGAGTAGGGGATTTCTTTATTATTATCCTAGTTGGGATTTCAGTAGGAGGCGGAGGAAGAGATTTCACCACGGTTGGCAAGAGGAAGACACTCCAGAGGGACCATTGTGCCTTCCTTTCTTTTCTAGAGGTTGATCCTCTTCTGCTTCGTCTTTCTCGTTCTCAGGAGGGAGCCTTTTATCGGCATTCACTTGCTCTTTCCTATGTTTCTTATACGTGATCAAGTTGGTCTTCAAGGTTCGTGCCTTAGCCATCATCCTCTTGATGGTAGCAAAATCAAGCATTACTGGCCTCTTCTTAAACAAGTAATTTGAAAAAATGTTTAGCATTGACGCTTTTTTTACACCAAACTCTAAACACAATAATGAAGTTTGAAAATACCTTGAGAAGACATCAGGCCATTAAAGTAGATGTTTTTTCTTTTTTAGCTCAGTGTGAGGCATCTCGCGAAGAGGTAGCTTGCAGATTGCATCGAAATCCTCGGTTGAAAGCTCACACTGAGGAAAAAATCTGCAAATAAGAAATGAAGTGGACATGCGAGGCACTAAATTCAATTAAAGAGAATTCAAACTCCTAGAAACTCACTATATGTTGAGTATTTGGTGGGAACCGTCAGAGGCGCCAAGGGATCACCCTCCATTATGTCCCATCGTCTAGAAGCCCAGCACCGTAAGCTCTTCCATTCCTTGATGGAGGTCGGTAGATCGATAATGAATGGAGCATGGGCCGCACATGACATCAGATATTACCACCCCCTCGTTTTATCCCCCCGCAGTCACTTTGGCAAATAAAGAGTTTGGAAAACATAAAAGGGCACCTCCAAGCCATAGGATGCCTTACGCTACAGCATCCATGAACCCACCATTTGACTCCAAGAATTCGGTTTTAACTGGGTTGAAGTTAGGCAAGACGACCTTAGTATGAATCGAAAAAATGGTGTAGTGGTAACCGAAGACCGGTCTTAATATTCGCATCACTAACAGCGATACACCCAGGCCTCGGGTAGTAAGCACACTCATCATGGTTCGGCACTATCGACCTTATATTTTTGGAATCCTATAGTCCACTCCAAGTTTTGCAGGGTCTGTAGTGGTCATTGTGATAGTCCAACGTTCCTAGTGGATTGAGGTGTCTATAGGATAATCGGGCCTTTTCTAAATATTTTCTATCCCATAATAGCCTTCGACACCTGGTCCAAGGCCAAAATAGTTGGCTCACTCAATCCTAAAGGCACTACACTCAATTGCCTCTCATCACCTCATCACAACTCCCAGAACCAGACATTTTTTCGAAAGAAATGGAAAAAGATAAAGAAATGCAAGGAATTCCAAAGATTTACCTAAAAAAATAATGTTGCTTAGGTAATAAGATGCCTAAGAATGAGGATTGCCATAAAAAACCAGAACAAATATGCTGAAGATTTGTTTCTTGCAGTGCTCGTGTATTTTCATGTTTTTTGCAAGTAAAGTTCAAGGCAAATGAAGAAGGCAACCTTTTATAGGATGGGGTATCAAGCTTCAGTCATTAGATTAAGTAATCCAGACCCACCAAAGCAATATAAACCGTTCAGAAAAATTACCACACACTTTTGATGGCTAAAATAGAGTGGTGCATCTCACACACACATGAAGCGTGTTGCCTCGAACATTTGCAGTTGCACGCCATGATTAGCAGTAATGACCTAAAAGACGCGTACATTGGAAGTAAGTGACACCTCAGTTTTTTTTCTCGAAAATATGTCATAGCTTTCAAATCATCAGCACACAACCCAATAGATGTCTCGTCAGCTCAAAATTTCACGAATCACCCCAACGTTTGTAATTCCGATGCACGTGGTCTATGCTTCCACAACTTTTCTCAAAGTTACAATCATTCAAAGCTTCGTCCTCAAGGAAGAACATCGTCTCTGTCTCTACAAATTTTCTTAAAGATGCAGTCATTTAGAGCCTCGTCCTCAAGCAAGGACATAGCCTCTGCCTCCATGACTTTTCTCAAAGTTGCAATCATTCAGAGCTTCGTCCTCAAGAGAAGATGTCGCCTTTGCCTCCATAAATTTTATTGAGGTTTCTCTCAAACTCAACACATTATATGAATATCCATGCTTGGACTCAGAGAATTGTTGTCTTGCATTCAACTAACAAAGGGTAATATACTCCGACGCATTCTCTCCTAACCCCACATAGAATGTTCACGTATAATATGAATATTAATAAATGGACTTGGGGGACTATTGTTATGCCTATTGATGCAAATCCACGTAGTAATTGTAGCTACGAAACCCACACAAGATTTATTCAATCCCAAGAAAGCCAAGAATCCATGTTTAAGCTTGATTAAAAAATATTGAACCAAGGAACCAACACAATCGCCGACAATATGTTGACCCCATGATTACAAGACTAAAAAAATCTCACTCGGTTTGTTTGAATGCCACAATAAATAATCTTGATAAGTTCAGAATTAATTGGATAAAGAACAAGAAGAAAGCAATAATGCATTGCAATTAATCTCTCAATTTTGTGTCTGCTACAATGAAAATAATAATCATATTTATATGGAATCCATAAAACACTAGTAAAAACGAAATTAAACTTTAAAAATAATAAAAGATATCACAAAATAGAGTTTTAACTAAAATAGAAGATTGCGCAAAATTTGGAAAATTCGCGACCGAAAATATACTATGTGGCTGCATAATGTAAATCTATGCGGTCGCATAGACCATCTGAGCTCCTCCACTATGGGTTCAGTAAAGGGACATGCGGCTGCATTCCCTGAACAACTATGCGGTCCAGCTTCTCCATCCATTGCTTGAATCAAGTTGCTCTACTTCGTTTCATCTTACATGCCCAACATGAAACTTGTCCATTTGCTTGTAGTGATCAATGTTTCATCCACCGTGGCTTGAGTAAGTAGTCCCATTGCTTCTTTGACTCACTTCACTCGCAACCTAGTCATAGGCCCTTCTTCAACGTTCAATGGATCCTTGTCCGGACTTGCCCTCGTATCATGGAGCACATCATTCCCTTCCTCTTCAAAAGGATTCGACCTCGAATCTGTACCTACATCAAAGAGAGAAAGATCAGAGACATTAAAGATAGCCGAAACATTATACTTACAGAAAGATCTAATTTGTAGGCATTGTCATTGATATTTTCAAGGATTTGGAATGGTCAATCACCTTTCAATTGCAACTTTTACTTCATTTGAGCTGAAAAATGCTCATTTCTCATATGCACCCAAACCCAATCTCCTGATTCAAATGTAACGCGCTTTCGTCCCTTATTTGCTTGAGAAGCATGATGCTCATTTTTCTTCTCAATATGGCACCATACCTTCTTATGGAGAGATCTTACCAACTCGGTCTTCTTCTTTCCATCTAAGCTACATCTCTCATCAACAGGTAAATGAATTAAATTCAAAGGTGTTAGTTGATTAAAACCATAAACAATTTCAAATGGAGTATAAAAAGTAGTAGAATGCGTGGCCCTATTATATGCAAATTCTACAAATGGCAAGCAATCCTCACAACTCTTCAAGTTTTTATTAACTATAGTGCGCAATAGTTGTATCATAGTCCTATTAACAACCTCAGTTTGCCCATCCGTTTGTGGGTGACAAACAATAGAAAACAATAGCTTGGTTCTTAA
>CAIGRT010054063.1:0-16960 GCA_903798405.1 Fraxinus platypoda | reverse complement strand
GGAGAGTATTTGGCCTAATTATCCCAATTAAAATTGACAATTGCGATAAATTATCACAAGCACGTAAAGAACCCGAAAAGTCTAACCGAAGTCGTAAATCTTGATTTTACCGGAACAAAACTTGCATCGGCAAAATTTTTGAATTGTCATATTCAATTTACCAAACACGACATTCTAAATTATAGTAATAGACTGAGCCCCAGTCAATGACCCAGCTAAAGCAATGGATAAGTGGGTCACTGATTTAACCGGCGAGTCATTGACTCATTGCAAGTTCAAAATGTAAAACTATATTTTTTATTTTTTGAAAAAAAAATAGATATAAATATAAGTTTTTTAATTTGAAGTTGATTCTAAATTAAAATTTCACTTATTTATAGAAAAATATAAATTCTCAAATTTTCTCATTCTGAAAATTAAGTATAAAACCAATACACTTATCATAATACTTGGTCTTTATTTATATTTATCATTAAAATTTTAATTGTCATTTTTTTTAAAAAAATAAATAGTATTTTTTAAAAATATAATCTAAAAGTAAATATTAAATATATATGTTTGGACTTTGGAGAACAATTATATCAAATAATGGGGTATCCTAGTGGAAAGGCGTGACTCTTGCAAACCTGAAGTCCTCATTTTCAACATTTTGTGGATTTTGAGAAGGGAAAAAAAAAGTTGTAGAAAATTTGCGAAGAAACCAACCTGTTTACCGGGCTTTTGAGTAAAGCCCGGCCGGTTCAAGAGGATCAACGGCAGTTCAATTGTGCATTGGTCCAATTATGCTAAGGGACCAGACCAGGGTCTGGTTCACCGGGTTTCAGATTGGACCAGCCGGTCTGATCCAGTTTAATAATAATGTTCCGAACAAAAACTATCGAAACACATAATAGTATAGAGTATATGAACAGAAATCAGATGAAAACCTGTAATTGAATCATCACATCTATACACATTCATCCCAGGGAGAGAGAGAACAGTAAGTCCTTCGTTCCTTCTCAGTAAAAAGAGAAGGCCATATACAATTACAGGTTGTAGTGTTCCAAAAAGTATGATCTGCAGTTATTATGATTCAGTTTCTGCTGGTTTTGACTCGGGCACTTCCTGAGGAGCAGAGGACTTACCATGTGCAGATGCACCAGAAGGGTTAGATTTTGAGAATTGCACCAAGATCATGGTCATGTTGTCACAACCCACGCCTCCTGCAGTAGATGGTGCCAGACACCGGTCGAGTACTTTTTCACAGACCTTGGAAAGCTTAGTTTCCTGCATAAGCATGTTTATATATGACAAACATGATAATCAACTGAGGAAGTTCGAAGCAGGCTTCCCGATTTAAGAGTGAAGTGTGATTATAATTGCACAGTTTTGTGAATCATAAACCTCTACATAATCTGAGAGGGTTAACTAAAATCAAGCTTCTCAGAAGCCAGTTTCACTATGATAAAGGAATAGGTAAGAAACATTAAAAACAATATTAATAATCATCTGATAGTAATTTGTCCACCATATCATTCTGAATTTGGTACAAATGTGAAATACCCAAGCACATCTTCACATTTAAGTTTCAATAATGATCAACAGAAGTGGTAACTAAGGACTTACAGTTTTCAGCTGCTCCTGAATAAAATCTACTAGCTGCTGGCTTGACATGCAATCCCTGGGAACCATTTGGAAAAAGGAACTTGATTTGTCAGTTATATGAAGTCTTGTATCTCTACCAAGTATTTTACCTAGAATCCCCGTCTGTATCACACATATTTTATAATAAAAGAAACAGGAAAGTAATTAATGAAAAGCATGATACAGATTTGGAAAGTAATCAATGAAAAGCATGACAGAGATTCAGAAATCCGCGAATATGCATGTAAGTCAGGGGATGCAATGATATAGACACCCACGAGTAAAATAGGTTGTAATACATAGTACAATGGTCAAAAGCAAGTACCAAAAATGGAAGACGAAATAAAATCTTAAAATATCAAAATCTCCAGCATCCTGCAGTGTAGTTAGAATGCATAAATGTGAAAGTGAACTAATAAGACAGGAAAATCCAGGAGCACTCTCTCTTTCAAAATCCATTATTTTCAGATGCATAAACTTGATGGAAAAATCATAAAAATCAGCAAAAAAATAACCCTATCCGTCTATGGGCACTTATCCATTAAAGGATGTACCAGAATTACCGTGTGAAGGGAAAAGAGGGTTATTAATGTCGGTAATCAGCTATTCTACACGAGGGTGAAAGACATGTCAATGCAAATTTCTCATTTCTTGTCCAAGCTTAACCAACAGGATTCGCCTAGGATTTCTACTGATTGGGGAGATTGAAGTAGACTCAGCCTCAGATTTTAATAATACAGAAATGTTTTGGACAGAGACCTGAGCACTGGAACTGTGTAGAGAGGAGAGTACAGAACAATTCAACAGAAAAAATCAAACCACATTGGCTAAATTCAACTAGTCATTTCATCGGCCTATATAATACCTACCAATTTTTCGTCATATGGGAAGGATACCCCTAGGTTAAAGTTTCTTTCAACATGGTTCAATATGTTATGAGTAAATTGATTAAGTTGCAAAAAGACTCGAATATCTTTAATTTAACATGCTACCCATAATTTACCCTGGATCTTAGCATATTCTACAGCATGTAAAATTGTGGATTGAAATTAAATTGCTCTAGATATCTTATAATCCAAAGGCAAGCCAAAAATCTGGCAATAATAAAGGAGCATATTAAGACTAGAAAAACAATGTAATAATTTCAGGAAAAAACAAGTTCTATACGAGGTCCCAACATGAGTTGAGCCCAAGTAATAAATCATATTTGGCTTTACCAAAAACAAATTTTACAATCTAATATAATTGGAACAATAAAACAGAGTTTGGAATGCACACCAGATTCCATCACAGGCAAGCACAATGAACTCATCATCATCGCAAAGTTCTACCTGTCAGAATTGACAAAAATAATAATGTTATTAAAAGCAAGCAGCAGAGAACATATCCACATTCCTCTGATTAAATCATCCTGTGACCAAATATCGTGATTCGATTAATCTATAACTATTTCATTTTGAAATTTCCCAAAATTATAATGTCCGTTAAATACAATTTTAGCCCTTGTTTGACACACATTATTTCCAAATACATTTTTCTCTCTCTTCTTTCCAACCAACATTCTTAAATAAAATAATATTACAAGCAAACCCAAATTTTTTTCTTATTTTTTAACCACACATTCTCCATCAATCTATTATTCTAAAATGCATTCTTAACAAAAAAATGGGCCTCAAACAAGCTCTTACAAAGAAAATAAAAATATGACATGGTTCTTATCATTTTAGCTATTTATATTATCCTAATATAACCTTATATTTCAGAGATTATATAATATAATATCCTAATAATAAATAATGTGAAAGACTTTACCAAAACAATATATCTTACACAAACATCGCCAATTCAAATGCCAATTTCTCTACTTAACTGTTTCGCAGCAACGTTAGAACAGGTGACAAAGCAAAATGCAGAGTCTAAACACCACTTCATTTAAAAACACAGAGAGCTCTATAGGAAATGGGAATCAAATCATAAAAGAAATACAAAGAACATAGATACATACAATATTTACATCAGGATTGGCAGTTACAATTTGCTTTTCAGCAGGCAAAAACTTGTTCTGCTTGAATTCCATGTCACCTGCATCAAATAAAAAAAAGGATCAATCAAAAACTACATTTTCTCATGCCAGATTGAGCCACTTCTCAAGTTAAGCACTAAATATGTCCACTTTTATTCAGATAATAGATCCACCAGATTATGGCCTCTATTAGTATCCAGTTAATTTGCGCCATGAATCAAGTTATAAAGGGTCAATTGAGATTTGAAGCAGGAGAAGACCAACAAATTCTGAAAAAAATTTATAAAAACCAGTGAACAGGCAAGCTGGTACAGTACCAATAGCTCTTGCAAGATTGAGACTGCCATTAACACGTCCTGCACGGATAAAACCACCAGCTTTTAAAATTCTCTCTCTCTCAACCTCAAGATCAGGCTTGTGGTCTGTCGAAAGGTTGTACGCCTGAATGAGAACCATAAACAAATATTCACAAATAGTTGGTATCAGTACAATTAATGAACATGGAAAGTTCACCATACAAGAATATATATGTTGTAATTTACTATTTTCAAATACCAAAGGACAAGAAACAGAAGTTTGGCTACATCAAAACTTCCATTTAGGTGCATATGTACTTCCCCTAAACCATCTGCACAAGAAAACAATAAAAGAATCTTGTCATACTACAGAATACCTGACCACTCCTAGAAATTACACACCGAGAATCACCAGCATTTGCTACGACAAGTTGGTTGCCCCTCACGACTGCAACACAAGCTGTGCTCCCAGAAGTAGGTCCAGAAAAATCAGAATGTGGGCCCTGTCAACACCCATAATGATTTTGAAGGGAACAAAAATCACAGCAGCAATAATCATTTATCAACTTACTCATCGTGTAGTGAAGGACAGTAAGGATTTCACATATAATATCGTAAACTGTGTAATGATTGCTTGAATAATTCGACTAGTGACCATGAAGCCCCTATTTGCCAATTCAAAGGATCGTGATTCATGGAAGTGAAATCACGCAATGTAAACATAGTCACTGTTAATAAAAGAATTATAGCATGAGTATTCTATTGATGTAAGTAAACACCTCCTCAAATGCCCAATCATCAACTTGGTCATTTCTGTATCCGCTTCTTGGAGACCATATCAAGCCCTCTATCAGGCCAGTGAACTTGTTTATTTTATCTCCTAGGATGGCCAACTCCCTCCATCCTCTTTGTCCACGCATCATCTCATCCATTCTACATTAAAAGGAAAAATGTTTAAACCTTACACAACATGGTCAATAGAAAACAAATATTACTATAAAATAGATATTCAATTTAAACAACAATCAGTTTATAGTATGAAAATAGTGTCATGTTACAGTAATCTAATTCATATTAAGGATTCATATCAAGATCCTGGTAAGAATTAGAATAGAGAAACTTTATAGCAGCCAAAATGGCAAAACCCACTATTCGGGCTTCATGAACCCAAATCCAATCAAATGAAGGATAAGCATATGAAAGAATATCATTAATGGTGCCGCTAACATCCTATAAGAGGCAATATCAGTGAGAATATACCATTTAGAAACTGATTTACTGCATGATTCTGCTAAAATATTTTACCTTAGACAGGATACAACAACCCCCGTCTTTTCATTTTCGGAGGTATCTATAGTTGAGGAGAAAAATGGGGTACACCAGAAAAGCAAGGAGGTCAACCTCTTTAAATATAGAACATGAATTCTGGCAGTACAATGCAATGCAATGCAATGCAGTTAAACTCTCACATTGATTCAAATGAAACATCCTTTCAATGGAGGTAGGTCTTTTTAAATTTTTAGATAAATAATACACCATCGCCATACTAAGTCATAATGATAACATCCTAGTAATAGCATTTCTAACTTATCGCAAACAGAGAAAATGAGGAGGTAATTGAAGAACAGTGTACCACAACTGCTGTGCCTATGCGTGTAAAGTGGAACCACTTCTTGGTATCTGAATCATTAGGATTACCAGCTTTATTATAGGAGCAAGCATGAAAACCATCCACATATTTACATAGACAGACTTCCAAGGAAGTTCTACACAACTTCTTAGGGAAATGAACGCTTACTTGTCAAGTTCTTATCTTTCAAACATTTGTGAAGGTGTTGCCAACATATTTTTTCAGTAGTCTTTCAGATAGGAATCTCAGATCTCGTTGTAGGTGGTATCTGGTTTTTCAAGATTTTAGCGGTTTCTGGATTTCATCATGTCACCTTATATTTGAATTTTTGCAGATACTTCTAGGGCTGTTCACCTGGATTGCATTACTCTAGGGCATCTCTAATAAATATTTAGTGCAAATGATCTTCAAGAATCAAACTAATGTCAAAACATGAAGATGATGACCCTAAATATCTGTGTAAGTTACTTCAACAGTTCTTCCTAAGTAAGAAGACAAGAATTAACTGCAATAATCTAACAATTGCCTAGATCCGTATAAGTTTGCTGCTCTTAAAGTAAGTTGCAAGTATCTCATGATAAAGCTGTTGAAAATAATTGTGCCATACACAGAAGACATAATATATTGAATTCAACGATAAAAGAACATATGCATACACCGACCAGAAACTCTTAACGACTGCCAGAGATTAGAAAATGACCTCAAAAAAGCTTTCTGAATGGAAGTACCAATGTCACCGGACAAATATGCTTCGTGCTTGAGAACTTGTTGATGAAGATATTTAGCACAGAATTTGGCAACCACCTTACCTATGAAATTCAATATATTGATAAGGACAATAAAAGACTAACCAGAAAACAAAGAATTGGGTAACAAAACTTGATTTAGAGCAAATCATTATTTCCATTTAAGCTAATTATAATCTTGAATGGATTATAGCCCTTGTTTGGGCTCCATTTTAATGTATTTTTGGGGAAAATATATTTTGGAATGGTGATTTTTTGAAGAGTGCGCGGTTCAAAAGGAAGAAAAAGTTTTGAATTTACGTATAATATTATTTTATTGGAGAATGTGCGGTTAAAAAGAGGAAAAAGAAAAATGCATTTTGGATAAAATGAAGCCCAAATAGGGAGATATTATGTAAACGCCTACAATAAACACATCATCTTTCTTTTGCGTACTCGTATCTTTTGACTCACAGGTATATGCAAAGGAACACCAACTCGTATTCCAAATCTTCACGCTATGGTATAGGGCATGTACCCTTATTTTAATATGTAAAATAACAAGGGCAAAAGTAGAAAAACTTACCCCCGTGACCATCATAAACACCAAAAAATGAGGTGGAAGCATCCAAATCAGTAACTGCCGCATGCTTGAGGAAAAACAAGAAGACCTTTGTCATTGACAGGTTGTATGACGAATCAAAAGGCACTAGATGCATATAACAAGATGCAATCATAAGATATTCCACAACAGTATTTCTCACTAACAATCATTTGAACACGTCTTTATAACGAAAAAACCATACAGAAAATATTTGATAATAATCACAACATCTAGACAGAGACCATAACACTTAGCTGACTGAACCTACATAATCTTTCAAGGTGGTAAATAATTTATCTTATTTATCCCAAAAATTTTCGAACTCGCATTATAACGTTATACAACTGTCTTTCCTTATTTTCTTTCTTCCACCACCCCCCACGAGCTCCCTCTCTCTAGCAGCCTAGGTGCCCATGCACTCTTGTAAGCTCTGTAGCACGGACATTTTAACTAGGGTAGCATGTTCATGTCCAACATGTGTCGTACACTCTTGTCATGTTTATTTTTTACTTTATCAGAAATATTATATATTTTTAACTCAAAATTATTTTAAATAACAGATATGTACACATGATTAAAAAATTTCGACAAGAAAAATTAATAACAAATATAAAATTAAATTTATACTATATAAATAAAGAATTTTAAATAATTTAATCAACGTGTCGATGACATGTCATGTCAGTAATTTTTTAAAATATCGCATGTCAGGGTGTTTGACACGTGTTCGTGTTCGTGTTGGTGCTTCATAGCTTGTAACAAAATGCCTACATTGATTTACAAAATCTTGCAACATTTTTTCAAAATACCAAATCAAAATTATTTATTAAACTAACAGCATGGGCAACTCGAAGGAATAACCACATGAGGAACACTAGATAATAAAATTCAGACCCCCAATGGAACGAGGGCTTTGTGCTAGCTTTACTTCATCACTTGGGGGAACGGGTTAGACTAATGCAATGGATGAATGCCCTAAACAATGCTAAAGCCCTAGAACGGCACAGGACATGCCATGACATCTATATCAATTCTTTGGTTTGACAATTCCCATCTTGCTTATGAGACCAAGCACTAGACCCCTCATTCATTGCAGGAAGAACTCATCAGGAAGGGACTTTTAACCCTTAAAGGTAATGTAATTTCAGATGCAGCAAAGCGTGTCGCACACCTGATTGTTCTAAGGGGAAGGAATCCCCACATTTATGTCCTAGCCCTTGTGTAAGGTAATTTGCACATATTTACACCAGCCTATATCAGGAACACACCATAATCAACTAAATGTGATGGCATATGCTGAATGTCAGAGATATGATGAAAGCCAAACCACCAATCTACCAGTTTAAAAGCATTAAACTATTGCTAATTAATGACTAGCAATGACACAATAAGTGAACGGCACTACTGCATACAACAAGTTTATGTGCTAAAAATGCATCAAGTATCATAATGAACAAAAATTGAGTAATTACTTACACCATCTTCCATTGTAGCACGCCATCCTTGCATGGATGATAACCCATATCTAAGCCTACTGTTCTCACCATCTTCAGAAAATTTCTCTGTTTTAGGAGCACTGAGGTATATACCCATCTTTAACTGAAATCAAGAAATAGTCAGAATCAAAGTAGTTCAATCCAAAAGAACTGAAAAGACAGAAATCTGGAACATGTGGAAACTGAATGTTTACTCATCCAACCAATATAAATTCGGAATTCTACAGCCAAGCAATCCATTTCAATGCTCGAAAAGAAGACCGAAAATAACAAAATCTGATTATTTGAGAAATTCCATTCCATCCATTTCAATATGTTTTTAGTATTCCATATTTTGTACTTTCAGTTCCATTTCCTTGTACACTATATTATCATCATTCACTATCAAACTTGAAAAGTTAACCGACTATAAAAAACCAATCTTGACGTAGTACAATAATCAATTAATTATAAATATTGGAACGCGAAAATATCAATATCGATACTTACGAGACAGAATAAAAATTTTAGCCAAGATCAAGAAAGGGTATTTAAAAAAGGTAAAAAATAATTCCAAACGATATAAGAATAAAGCAGATGCAAAGGGATCTATGGAGGATTTATGGTACATACTACTTGAAGAATCGCTCAATTTTCAGGATCTTGATACAGAAAGAAAGACACTCAATGGATTAGTGTGTGTGTGTATATATATATTTTTTATTTTTTTTTGAAAATTCACAAAAATGAAGAATGCTTCAAATGATGGACTTCAAGTACGCAAGTCATTGCTATTCCACTAAATATCCCATTATTTGATATAAAAAAGTCGTCAAAAAATATATATGACATACTTACCTTTAGATTATAATTTTTAAAGCACTTTAACTCCGATACAAATTAAAATCTAAATTTTAATATAAATCAAAGTTGATAATTAATTTTAACTATATGTTATGTGTTCCACAATTTTTTAATCACGCATTTCATTAATTTTTATTAAAATTTACTAAAAATTTAATTTCAATCCCCACAAAACAGAGGCTAAATATTTATTTGTCTTTAAAAAAATATGACAGATTTTTTTTAATGATAAATAGAAATGAAAGACCAAGTATGCATCTTATACTTAATTTTTAAAACGAAAAAAATTGAGAATTTATATACTTTAATTAATTAATAAATTTTTAATTTAGAATCTACTTTAACTTTGAAACTTAGCCTTTGTTTGATTCTCANTTAGCCTTTGTTTGATTCTCATTTTTTTCAAAATACATTTTCTCTTTCTTTTTTTCAACTATACATTCTTCAATAAAATAATATTACACGTAAATGCAAAAAAAATCCTTATTTTTTAACCACAAATTCTCCATTAATCTACTATTTCAAAATGCATTCTTAGAAAATAATGAGGCTCAAACAAATACTTAGTTATATATATGTTTTAAAAAAAAAAAAACATTACCCTGCAACGATCTGTCGGTTAAATCAATAACCCCCTGACTAGACCAATGAATCGTTGACTCTATACTTCGACCAGATCAATGATAGGGTCGGGTCCAAAACTATGAGATAAAGATAAAAGAAAAATGGAGAGAGAGAAACTTGTTGTATAAGTACCAAAAGAAATCTTGTACGACTTGAAAAAGACTCGAGCTTTATGGGTATTAATGATGAATTCTATAAATATATTTTGATGAATGTCGTATGCTAAATCCAACAACAAGGGTAAATATATCGTTGCGACAAAGACAGCTAGACACATATAAATTCGTGATATGGACAATGAGTACGTTTAACTTTGCTTTAATGCAACAAAGAAGTAGCTTCTTTTGGTAGTTCACACGCTCAATGTCAAGTGTTTATAGTTCATGTGAATTTGCAAATAAAAATTAGAGAACAATAATTTTTTTTTTCTTTTTTCAATTTAAAATTTAAAATTTTATTTTTTCTTACTAAAGTAAAAGTATATTAACTATTTTTGTCAGGCATCTATATTTGAATCCAAAATATGAGTCATGTCAACTTTAACGTGAACCGCGATAGCATAGTCAATAAAGCATTGACATTGATTGGGGATCAAATCGAAGAAAATCCGTGACAGCTAAAACTGGTGGCTTTAGTCCCTTGTATTTATTTGCAAGCAATAATCAAGTAGGTGATAAGAATAGCTAATCATGTTTTGACCCACTGCCTTGCCCTTTTCACCAGATAACGAAAAAAAAAAATGTCGGCCCCGTTTGAGCAATTTTATTATCTCATTAAAATGAAAAATATGATCGTTATTCATCATATCAACATTTAAATTCAAATTTTCTATTGTTTGTGTGAGCCCCAATAATGACTCTATTTTCATTCTCATTCTACAATAATTTGGCTCAAACAGGGGCGTAGTAAATATTGTGAGATTCATGATAATGCATGGTAAGGTGTTAAAATGTCAATTACCTCTTGCACATTCCTCATTTATATCAAAGATATTTTCATATATATCCTTGAAAATTAAATATGAACTGTCAAACCGCAGAGATGTCATCTTTAGACATGAGGGACAGAAGAGAGGCTTACAATGAAGCTTCAAAGAAGCGTCGACGCAGCAAAAGCAAAAGTGGAAGCCCTAAACGCAAATTATCCACCGGAGATCAAGATCGGGGCCGGGAACGGGATCGACAGAAAAGTGGAAGCAAGAGGCGGGATGATCGAAAGAGACGGATTTAAGAGAAGGGCGAAATGAGTTGCTATTATCAAATGAGACTGCAAAAGTAGTTCTTCAAGAAATGTACATGAACATGATTAAGGACCTCGCTTGATAAATACTGTAGCCAAATGTATGTCATTTCAAGATAAAATGGTTCACATTCCATCACATAAAGGGAGAGACATCGAATGATAAAGCTTAGCCACTTCAGTTTCTGTGCACTGTATTGCTCTGTCACAATATATTTATCAATATCGCAAATAAGCAATCTGTAAACGTAAAGATAAATACGAGTACGTAAACACAAGTGTCCTTTTTGCGACGACCTCTATTCCATAAATTGTGCGCAAAATAACTGTAGTAAGATCAAGAACATCTATAATCATATAAAAGAATACAAGTTCGTACAAAAGGAAGCATTTGATCAAATCACCATTCACCTCGAACAACCAGTATTGCTGAATCCCTTTCAAATATTCTCGTGTTAAAATGTTATATGAGTATCGTTTTTGAATTTCTTTGTATTGATGATGTAGAGTAATGCTATCTACTATCTCTGCTGTTAACGAGGGAAACAAGCTCGATATTCTCAGATGCCGAAGTTTCAGCAACCTCTTTTGAATCCATAACTTCTCCGGGGAGAATAGAAGAGTAGGGATCAGTTCTTGGCACCAAAAATAGTAAACAAAGTGGGCTAATCCTCAATATATTCCTTATCAAAATGGCTACCCACAAGTTATCGAATTGTGTCCTTGTAACCTTCAACATGTGAAGTAACAAGCCTCCAAACCATGATGATGTAAGAAGTCCCGCATTATCAATTGACATGAGCAATGCGAAAAAGGTTCCTTCAATACCCGGGGGACAGAGTTTCGAACTTAGTACAAGAAGTGGCATCCATTTGAGTCGTCCGATCATGGAAGACACACTTGCATCAATCACCACAAAGAAAAAGTCTGGTATCCCGATTTTTAAGTTTACACGTAGCACCAGTAGCAAATCAAGCATTCCTGAGAGACATAATAGTATCTGAGTCCAGAAGAGTAGATCACGAAATGGGTAATCCTTTAATCCATATTGATATAGTATAGCTCCCAATAGAGAGCCTATGGAGCCGATCGCCATTATATAGCCAATGATTTCCTGTGGTAATCACATGAACGACAGTTACAAACAATTATTTGGGCTAGCAAGCAAGACAAGGCAATGAGCTCCACAAATAAATACTAGACACTTGTCTTCACTTTGCCAAAATGGAAAACCCAAGTTATGATAGAAGCATGTCAAACTCATGTATAACAATAAATTCCGTCACACAATTAATATGGATGTTTCAAATGTACTAAACAAGCAATCTAGGAATGAAGATATTGGCAAAATAAGAAACAAAAAGGAAAATAAAAGAAAGAATAGAGTGATAGAGGGTTTTAAGGTGAAGTACATACTACTACTATCTTCTAATACTATCGAAACATCGTTTTTAAATATCCACGGTAATCAGTATGATCTATATTTGGAGAAAATTCCTTTTTTTTCTGAAAGATGCTACTTTTAGGACATTCTGCTCAAATATTTTGCGACCAATGTATTGTAGTATGGTTGGATTTCGTATAAACTTCAAGTAGGCTATGATTCCGCTTTTGGTTTCAAGCCTCCTCAACATTCAATGTTGTCTTAGGATACTCATCACGTGTAATAACTTGAGTTGTATTAGTAAGTAGTTATTGAAAGGCATTCAGTTTTTGGTTGAAGTACAAGAATATTTCAAATTATCTGCCATGCCTTCTTTGGGCAATGTGTTAACGTTCAAAAAATTCTACAGACATTCTATTGATTTCCATAATTTTTTTTACAGAATATCGAGATAGATATGTTGTCAATATTTTCAAATCTAAGTTTGATACAAGAGTTGATCTGGGTATCTTAAAACTTGGTCTTAGTCACCTATTTAAAGGCTATAACGCATAGCATTGTTGAATACAAAGGTCCTCTTTTTCGGCTTCTTTTTGCTCTCTTAAAAAATCACTATTTTTTGGTACCGCAAATTCATTAAAAAAAAAAGCCAGACTTGCTCCTTGATTTAGTAAATATAAATTTTTTCTTCTGTAGGTAATGGCAAATGGATGTTTCCTGTTGAAAAATCTTTTGGCTCGGTCCTAAATTAGTGTAGTGAGAACTCAAATGGACATGACATACCTGAGAAAATAATGGGCCAGCCTTTGAATCTGTTGCCCAGTAGAACATTCCTTCGGAGATACTTATACTCATCGAGAAGGACAAGTACATGTATAAACACGGCCTCCACACTTCCGGGCATTTCAAGGTCTTCCACATAGCCTTACCAGCATCAAGAAAGTTCCGGTTGATCTGATATGAAGAATCCAAAATTAGAATCTTATCCTTGCTAAAAGCTAGTCATCTCATCTAAAAGCCCAAGCTATTAGAGAGGGACCTATGTATTTTATTTAAATTTAGTCTTCAACATATCCCTTCACATGCAAACCGTGATTTAAGTTTTATCAAAAATCTGACACTTGTGCAATTTTCATAAATGGGTGATAGAGTGACCTCAACCCAAGTCTTTAGACTAGTTTGATATCATGTTAAATGCTCTCCTCTAAAAGCATAAGCTGTTAGAGAGAACACATGTATTTATTTAAATTTAGTCTTCAATGATGCCAACTGTGCAATAGGAGTGCATGAGTACCTGCAGATGTGCAAAGCTGGAAGTCCGATTTTCCTTAAGCAAAACACCAACTAACAACACAAGTCCAGCTGGTATTGTCAACAAGCCAAACACCCCCTTTGATTCAGAGGAAAATCATAAAAGGTAAATCAGATTTGCATATGCATTTTAATGAAGTCACAATATTTTCTTAAGAATAGGAAGAAGCTAACCTGTGGACCAATTAAGTGAACAAAGATACCACTTAAAGTGAAACCCATGAGAGACCCAATTGAAGCACTTAATGCACATAAGCTTTGCATGTCGGCTGCAAGGGATGGATGGTTACTACTGTTCTGTGCCACACATGCATCAACAGTCACATCAGCAATGGCAACACTTGCACTTGCTGCCGTCAGTGACATCAGTGTAAGTATTATATGCAGCTTCTCATGCAATGATAAGAAGAGCATGGAGATCACACCGAGAAAACCTGAATTTATCAGGAGAAAAAATAATATATCAGAGGAAAAGGGAATCCTAGAAAGGAAAAGCGAGACCTTTTTTTTTTATCCTACAATTTTCCTTTTATGGATATGCTCTCACGAGTAAGCAATAGTCACAACCAATGATTTCCTCTTGGAAGAATGAGAAGTATCAGTGATGCTTAAGAATTCGATTACCAACAAATCCTAAACCATAAAGATCCTGAGCAGCTAGTTTCCTTGGGTTTTTGCATAGATAAACATTTCTGAAACCTTCGACGCTGTATACTTAGTGTCAATAAAAATTTTGGTAAACTGGATCAACTGTCCTACTAACGGGCATGGGCATTTTCCATGTGTGTTTTTCCTTCTTTTTATCTGCTTTAATTGATTGCTGATAGTTTTCCTTAATTCTTTAGGGTAAACACTTTCTAGTTTCTATCATACCAACCACCCGAGTTTATCACCTTTTACTCTTTCTTAATACGATTTACGTAAAATTTTGATCGTTCTGTTTTCTTACTGTCCAAAAAGCTAACATAAAATTGATAACCACGAAAATTTACCTATTCATATTGTATGCTTAAGGTAATTTCTGTATGTTACAGATTACCAACTCGTGTTTGTGATAAATACATATGGGGATCATCATTTCTTCCTAGTCCTTAAATGTGTCATCTATATTAGATGTCAAGAAAGCAGGAACAAGGAATCTTAAGCTGATTCAACGTTCAACTTTGTTGATTCCATATGAATTGCAGTTTTCATGTAAAATTCTCACTTTCCATTTATCCGTTTTATTTTTGTTATGTTAGTCTTGTGAGATTTAACACTTTTCAACAGTTCTAAGACTATTGAAAATTTACTTAGTGGAGCCCTAGATGCTCGTTACTTGTCAGTCATAGACTCAATCACGTGTTTTCAAATTTGAATCATATACTTCCTATCAACATGATTCCCTATCTTCATACTTCTTAATGTGGATACACCAGTACATTAGGCTTCATGAGAAGTTTATAAAATGAATGCCACATCCACGAATGCTCGTTTTTCTATTTCCTAAGAAATAGTATTTCCATGAAAAATTTGACTTGAGGAAACTAAAATCTTGTTTATCGTACTGTCCTAAAAAATGCAAACCAAACATGTAATAGTACAAGGATTCTATGATCAAACAGTAATACAAGATTAATCACCAACAAGTTCAAAGTACATTAAAACATAAAAAGCAATAAAATGCAAGGGACACAAATCGAGAATCACGATAAGCAACAAGGAACAAATCAAGAAGCCATATGAAATTTGCAATAAAACGTTAACACTTTACCAGCAAAAAGGAAATAAGGTCTCCGACGATACCCCAAAATGGGAACAACATCAGTGAGAAGACCCCATAAAGGTTTAACTATCCAAGGAATGGAAGTGATTCCAGAGTAAACCTGAGCCTCAGAAGGTTGCACTTTTTGCACATCCTTCATGTAATACTGTGTGCCCACCCGAGCAAGAGCTCCCCCAAGTCCTTGGCTGATTCCATAAACAATCACTACCCCAAATACAAAACTCCAGTGTAATTCCAAAGCAAGCATTTTGAACCAATAAACTGGTGTGCAAACAGCATTATAGATCCCATTCTTGGGCTGATGATTTTCTTCAACTTCCACTTTGTGAATTGGAATAATCTCTTCCTCCCCCATTTTTCTCATAAAACAAAATCTTACAAACTCCCACTACAAATCCAATAAGAACCCAGATCTAAACCCTATGGTTTCTACAGATTTCTGAAAAATATATCTTAGAAAAGTAGAGGGATCTTGATTCATCTTGAAAACCTATGAAAATTCGAAAGAAGTAAAATTTCTCATCTGGGCTTTTTGATCTGATAACTCTGTTTCTAAGCTAAAGATTTAACCAGAAGAAAACAAAATGTTCTTACAACTTGGCAAACATTGCCTATGTTTAATCAAGATTTCTCTCTCCAACATGTGGAAAATAATGTCAATTTAAGGAGTAGATTTCAAGGCAGCAGGTTGAAGGGATTTTAATACAGATTAAAATAAGTTAATAATACCACCTGTCTACATCAACGAGGTATAATTTATCACCTAATCCAAAGGAGTACAAGCGGGAAGGAGAAGCAAATTACAACACTCCACGACTTTTTTAAAGATTAGACCCATATTTCAAAAACTGAGGAACTGCGATGTCACCACGTTACAGTCGAGAAAGCAAAGGATTAAACAATATGGATGAAGGACTGAAAAAGAATCGAGAAATAGATTAAACAACCAACTTGTCCAATTAATTTATGAGAGTGAAGATAATTACAGGAAGAAAACGAGTTATCTCTTTGCCATTGTTTGTTCTATTCAAGGTTGGTTTGCCAGTTGCTTAACATCTATAGGGCAAGACTTTTCATATAAAAATTTGAAAAGAAAATCTGAAGCAAATGGTCCCTAACCTATGACTTTGTACTCAAATGGTCCCTATTCTTTGAATCTTGACACGGAACCCCACAACCTATTGATTTTGTGCCCTAATAGTACCTTTTTTAAAGACTTTTGTCTAGGGGTGTCCAAAAGTCCCGAATCGAATCGAACCGGACTGAACCGAACCCGAACCGAATCGGACCGAATCGAGCGGTTCTTCATAAATTAAATACCCGAAAGGGTACCCGAATCGAGAACCGCTGGGTTTGGGTCGGGTCTCGGTTCTGACCAAGAACCGAATAAGAACCGA
>CAIGRT010054034.1:0-11467 GCA_903798405.1 Fraxinus platypoda | reverse complement strand
ATATTATTTCAGTTTTTTACCTTCTTAAAAAGTGATAAAAACTTAAAAGGTGACAAAAAACTAAAAAAAAGTGACAAAATTTTAAAAAATGACGAATTCAAAAAAGTGACACAAATTAAAAGAAGTTATACAGATTAAAAAATTGACAGACAATAAAAAAAGTGACAAAATTCAAAAGAGTTTCAAACACTTAAAAAAGTGACAAAAATTAAAAAAAAAAAGTGACAACACTAATTAAAATATTGATTACGTGATTAAAGGTTATAATTAGTTATCAATTTCCTTAATTTTGGAAGGTAATAGCCCTAATTTTCCCGCCAAGTGCAATATATTATTATCATCATTATCAGTTAAGAACATCATATCCTGTCCAATATTCTTCTGTTGAAGAACCTTAAAAACCTTTTCACGATGGTACATTACAGTAAGATGAAATCCTGAATGATTCTCTTCATCTGTAGAATTTATTGGGGCAGGAAAATAATATAGAATTTCATTGACAATCTCTTCTACTCCATTCTGTGCCCCTAAAAGAAATGGCCTCTTCATTGCTACGAGAGCTGTGCCATATGGCGAAGCTTTAATAAGTGAGAATATGCGTTTGACTAGCTGAAGTGCTTGACGATGCATCAATTTTATGTGACGAATGCACTGCTTAAGTGGTACTGTAGTTGCAAGAAATCCCATTACTTCACAGATAAATAATTTATTTATTTGTATGTTACTTGATTGCCAGAGCATATTGCTTACCTAGAACTTCAAGCGTTTTCCAAAGTCTTCCAGGTGTCTCTGGACACATTGTAAAAGAAAAGAAACCAAGCTTGTGAAGACTTTAAACTCTTGCTAAACATGGACTGAATATTTGTATTAGAACTTGAAACGTGGCTCAGCAATTTTGAACAATGGAAAATATACCAGGATTGAAATGCTGAATATCGAATAAGGTAATTGTACAAAAATAAGATATTAAGTACTTTTCTCTTGAAAATTGATTCTTGAAGCACCTATGCTGTTGAGAAAGAGAAGAATTTGGTAATTGCTTTGTATATTCCTATGTACATATCTATCATCTATAGAAACACGCACAGGATTGCAACCAAAAACTCATTCAGGTAATTTATCAAACACCTTATACCATATTCAAAATCTTACAAGCAGCACCTGAAGCTAGCAAGAACACACGCTAAGAACCAAAGAAAGTGTGAGTTTCATTCAACCCTCGCTTATTATTCACGCTAAGAACCGAGGCATTGATCTGGTTCCAATCGATCTCAGCAAGCCCTTAATTGATCAAGGTCCATTCCATTACATCATCCACAAATTGTACGGCCCTGAATTTAGAAAAGAATTGGAAGAATTCTCTTCCCGAAACCCCGATGTTATCGTCGTCGACCCTCTTGACGCCATCGACCTGCTTCACAATTGGATTTCTATGCTCCAAGTTGTAAACGAGCTGAAGATCTGTCAACAAACTGAAATTTCGTTTGGTATTCCGAAGTAGATTTTTGTTGAAAATCCTGCATCTTTTTATGATTTCATTGAAACAGAGGGGCTAAAGTTTCCAGTAATTGCGAAGCCTTTGGTTTCGGATGGGAGCGCCACTTCTCATCTTTTTAGTAACGATTTAACTCGAGGGCTTACACTTGTGCGGAGCTGAAATTCCCCTTCTCCATCGCCAAATCAGCTCCAAATAGCAGAGAATGGAGCCCTAGGGATGAGAGGAATAGGTTTCTACTTTCTATCAGGTTACTTTAGGAGGTTGGAGTTTTAGTTAACAATTTAGATTATGACGTAATTATTACTTGATTAAAATGTTTAATTATTTTAAAAGGTATTAATCAAAATACTTAATTTTTTAGGGTACACAACCTAATTTCCTCATACAAATTTTCCTTTATATTTCTTTGAGTTTGGTCATTTAGTCCTTTAAAAAGCAATAACAAAATAGAACTAAATATGAGGCTTAAAGTACTTGGACTTAACTTACATTCTTGATTTAAGGAATAAAATAGACATATAATTAAACTATTACCTAGTGTTATATCTTTTCTTTTCCCTTTTTTTTTTTTTCTATCTACCAAAATCTAGAAAAAAGACAATAAAAAAAATTATAAAAAATTCTTTATAATTTTTTTGTTAAGCTTATGAAGTTTCTTTAAAATTTATAAATTATTTTTTATGAAAGTTAAAAATAAGTTATTTATTTTAAACATGTTCACTTCATTTACATTTAAGAATCGCATAATAATCTATCGCCTAGGGCCTCATAATTTTGAGGACCGGCCCTATGTAGAGCACTGGCTACTTCCAAAGGAGATGTTGTGGATAGTTATTTGGTAGAAAGTCCCGAAACTCGTGAAATCACTGACTTTAGCAGTTTTTACACCCTTTCATCTTCAATACTCAGTAACCAAAACCATTCTACTTTAAAGGCTACTTATTCTTATTACTTGTCGACAAAGACTCCATTGATTCAGTTGATGAATGATGCTCTCATTGTGGCAAAGAAGAATGATTTTGATGTTTTCATTGCTTTGGATGTTATGCTAACGAGACTTTCTTGAAGGAGCTTAAGTTCGGTCCAGGAGACGGAAAGCTCCACTACTATCTCCACAACTATCGCCTAAAGCAAGTTTTGAGACCATCATGACTCGGTTTCACGGAATGTCTTTCTTCTTGGCATAGAAGGGGACACCGTGCGGAAGTAGTCTACTTTGCTAAACTACCTTCCGCCTTCTCTCGATCGTTTCGGGATGAAAGAAATTTTGATTACAATTTATAGAAAGCTTGCAATATAAAATTGAGATGCATTGAAAGTAAATTACAATGACTGGTGCAGGAAGCGAACACCAGAAAACTTGAAAGATTTTTGAAAGGCTAATACCCAATATAATAGCATGCGGAACAAAAACCTGAGTGATAGAAGTAGACGTTTAAATGACGAGGAATCATAAACGTTTACCAATATCAGATCTATTTTACAATTGAAATAAATTATTTCAATGGAAATGAAATTATAACTCAAACTTGAACTAATATTTATAATGTGCAGTCGAAGTTGGGCAAACTGCGACTGCGATTGGGTCAAGGGGTTCAAGTAAAACTGCAGTCCTTGACACTCGGGCTCGTGCTCTTATAATTTGTGATTGGGATTCAATCTGCAGTACTCCAAGGCACGCATTTTTCTAACTTGAACTATTTTCTCTCATTTCATGGCGGGATACAAACGCCCCCATTATACTTTGTTTTGGTCCAAGTTGTACTTAATATGAAACAAAAGGAACGATAAATTTTGTCACTGGACATTTGGTCCGAGTTCCCTGGGCAAATTACTTGTTTTATGTTAAGAATTGCCTGTGCGTTTAATAATAGATAAAATGAAAATATTGTTAGCTCAAATGTCTTTGTGTGTTCTGCATTTATATGCTTCAACATGATCCATACCCATTATACTGATTATTCGGTACTCTTACCAATTCCAAGTCTTTAAGAGTATTATCTTTCCCATGGTTCTGATGTATTAGAGCATAAGAAATTCCAGGTTAATGTTCCCTATTAATTGTTACTTGCCATGAATAATTTGAAGACATTATAGTAGATCTTTAATGTATGTTGAAGCAGTTTCCATATTTGGATTTCTTGCCATGAACCTTCGTAAACACAAGTTTTACACAGATCTCACATTACAATCTGGGCATGAAAGTCATATCTGAATAGAAGTTGTTTTCGGAAATCTACTATTTATCATCTCAGACTCAATTACGAACGTTTCTTAAAACCCCACAAACTGTTAAAAGAGGCACAGTCTACCTTTCAAAAATCCCTTCACACTCTGTGCAACTAACTTCGTAGATTTACTAGTCGAGGAGACCAAGGCTTGTTACCTATATGTGCTACAACAAAAACGGAGTCCCCTTTCTTGATGGGCCTTATGTACACAAAGGAATCAGTAGCTACGTCGAACTTCAGACAGCCTATGCCAAGAGAAGAGTTTCGCCCTTTGAACCTAGAAAGAATATCCAGCAACAAAAATTATTTTTATCAAGTTAAGCTGTACAAAAGCAATGCTTTCTTTATAAATGAATCAATCTTTCACGATATGTCTTAAAATAACGATGACAAATATTGCAGTATAATGCCAAATTATAGTAACAAACTTACATTGTTCAAGCATCTCTTTAAAGATAAGTAGGGATGAATCTGCATCTTCAGCCATCTCTGAGAGCCTTTCAGACTCTTTAACTGCTTCAGCTGCCACAAGGGATTTATTTTGTGCCTCGGCAATCTTGCAGGCAGCTATTGTAGCAGCATCTTCGACTGTTTCTTTAGAGCTGATTGATGGCAAATTCTGTAATGGACTTGGTTTGACTTCTCTTTCTTTCAGCACAGGCGTTTTAGTGCCCAAAGCAGCCTCTTTAATCTTGTAGCAGTCCTGAACCTGCACAATGCCACATTTCCAACAAACAAATTGCAAAGTTATCAGTAATACTACTTTCCCAGTGGGCAAGGGAGTGTGAAAGGCGGAAAATACAGCGAGGGGCTATACACAAACCGAAAATGATGCAATATTTTAAGATTGTAGATTTAACTTTACAAAAAACAAAACAATCCTCTATGTTTGGAAAGTGTTTATAAACTATTTATAAACACTCAGTCACTTTTTATCCATGCCAATGTTTTGAAAAACGATCCTGACATTGACCCGGAAAAGAGAGAGGGCCAAGGGTGATGAAACTTGAATATGAGTGATTTTAATTTAATTTAGACAATTTTATCTATGTATCATATTTCATTTATAATTAGGATTTTTTAATTATTTTTAAGTTAGTATTTCTTTATTAAATAAATTTGGAATTCAATTTTGACTAGGACATTTTAATTTAAGTCATTATGTAGAATTTTGACATTATCTAAAGTTAGTCATTATCTAGAATTTAGTTATCCAGATTTCAATTATTATTTTAGATATGCATTGTAACCCATCATGGCAGGAGGTATTTGAATGGAAATAAAATATTAATTGTTGATATTTTCTCCAATTTTTTAAATTCTCGTTATTTGATAGTAAAAATCAATGAGTCCAAATTCTTTATATTCATGACCGAATCAAAGAGTTTCGATGTCTAGATTTCTAATATTTTTAGGAATCAACATAAACTAAAAGGTGATCGTGTCGCAATATTCTTTTGGAATCCACAGAATGTCGATAGCTTGTTCGTTTCATCATTTTTTACACTTTTGTTACCCTACATCAAAGGATTAGGGGGATGAACCGAGATTGAACCGAAAATGATAAATTAAATAAAAAATTTATATATTGATATATATCCTATTAAAATTTAATATCAAGTAAAAGAGTTTTTTAATGTTCATTATTTAGCTTTCAACATTATTTTAATACTCTTTCACATCAAAGTAATACTAAATGGACCCAAATGCAACTAAATATAAAATAAAAACTAAATGGGCCCAAATAAAGCTAGAAAAAACCCTATATGCTAATCGACTCCTAATCATATCCTTACCAACAAATTGAAACAAGAAGGCGCCTCTCTATCTATTCACGTATTTTGTTCATTCAGATTTTCATGTTTCCTTTTAGATTTTTGGGCACCATATATTGCATTAGTGAGCCTAAGGTAAATGAGAGAAGTTAGATGAAATGTCGGGTTCTTAAACTTTCTATTTTTTTCTCAAAACCATTCAAAAAACTTAGTAAAACCGGGTCGCTGATTTTTGGTTGCCCATTCGACTTTTCTGATTTTTGAGCCGAGTTCTATACATGCGGATTTTAAGCATCAATGGACCGGTTATCTATCCGATTCCCGATTCTTCCAAACGAACCGTCTAGTCTGATTTTATTAACATTGATCCATACATTTCGAAGACCAGAAGTACTGCTCAATTATTCACCATTCATTTTTATCTATTTATAATTTAAACCGTTTATACACACTTCCCAAACATGCTTAGCCTTCTTCCTAAAAAAAAGTGATTTTTTACCCGGTTCAATCAACAACTATATATATTGGAAAGAATCAATGCTAAGGGCAAGCAATAGTTAGCAGAACCTTTGGATTGAACCAGAACCAATTGGTTCAGTACAATTCTACTCAAGTTCTAATTGGTTTTGGGTATTAAAATCGAGTACCCGCCGATTCTGGTCTGATTCTCGATTCTACTGCCAAGAACCAAAAAACCCGACTTAACCTAAAAAATTTACCTTTTTACTTTAAATAGTGGCGGGTGAAATGCACAAACCATTTTACTTTTTCTACTGAATTTCACCATCGCACATCAAAGTCAAATTCAACTTATTATGGCGTTATTATAAACTTGGACAGATGGATCAATTTAATGTCATAGATGTAATAGTATATTAATAAGATGCTTGTGTTAATTTCATCATTTCCAAGTTAACATTTTCCGGCCCTCGAAGCATAAAGAAAATGGAAGTGAGATTACAGCATAGTTTTCAAGAACTCATTCAAGTCAATAGTTAACCATTTGCTCTAAATTAACAAATTTAGTCAAAGTTGAAAAATGCAAATTATTAGTATCAATATAAATAGTTTTAATGAATAGATTACGGAAAATTTAGATATTAAACAATTATAGATTAAGGACTAGAATAGTTAGACACTTCACTTGCATCGTTAGCTATTTTGATAACTTAATTGAAGGAACTGAATTGGCTCGAACCATTCAGTTCCGGTTCAATTCTATACTTATAGACAGAATCAATGTTTTCATTTTCAAAATACTCATGGATGGGTTCGGTTCGATTCTCTTTAGAATCGGATCGAACCGGACAGTGCACTCCCCAAAATGCAAGCAGCGAGCATATCTTTTGCAACGATATGTCAAGTTAATTGTTTTACACTACCAGCCCCTCTTCGAACTTGGACTTGTGAATAAAAGCTTCTTTAGCAGTTTAGCTCTAAGCAAGACATGCTCCACCCATCTAAGTAGACTTTCACTTATTTGTCCTCAAAACTTCAAATTTAACTCTAAAGTTCAAAATAAAATAAATTATTATCTGTCACGAAGAATGCGGGCCAATTTGTATGGTGAATTTCATAGTATGCAGGTATGGGCCAATCTTAATGCCATGCAAAGAAGAAAAAATCATGACTTTTTATGCAAATGCGAAGATAAAAGTAAGGAAGCCACTATGCATAGACCTGACAAAACATAAAAAATCCTTCAATCATGAAGACAAAGCAGAGCATTGACATCTAAGGCCATACCAATCTTTTAGAGAACTAATCCACTGTTTAAACCGTGAACTTCAAAGCCACATTCCAAACATAGTATCAGATAATCAAATAAAGAGGAATGGCATTATCTAAAGGTGGTGAATATCACCTTATCAAGTTTGCCGCGCAAAACAAGTCTCCTAAGCTTTGAACTCAAAGACTTTCTGAAATTCTGCGGCACCTTGTACTTTCGCTGTCAAACATATGATAGTTGAGGTTGAAAGAAAAAGTATTTTCACAGATTTGGCATACAAATCAACTTCGTACTTCCAAAAGAAGCTTCTCTTCCCACAGAAGCTTCTCTTCCCACGAGTACCAAAAATCAAATGCATTTGCCAAGTGTTTCAACTGGAATACAGCAAAGTCGACAAGTTAACATGATGTACACAGTTTACTCTTCAAGTCTTTTGAGGTTCAGTTAAAGTAAAATGCATCCAATCTTCTACACTCTCTTATTGAAATGACATATAATTTGTTTGATAAAAATTTAAACTTGATAGGAAAAACAGAGGGTGTAAAAACAAAACTTATGAAAACCCAACCAAATTTAGTCAAAAAATCCCCATCCAGGAACCTACTAAAAGTTGGGATGGAGTAGGAGCAGCTTGAAACACTGACAAAGGTACTTTTGATCTTCAAAGTGAATTATTTTTCAATGCCTTCAAATCGGTTCACTTCATAAACTCTTCCTCAAACTTCAATATACTAGAAACACTCTTTCAAATTGGTACAATATACTCAAAAATTATCAAACAGTCAAGCATAATGGCTTTGAAGCAGCCAGCCTCAGCCAATAGTTTGTTGACTTCATATCTAATATATAGAATAATAGAGGAACATAAGAATATTTGTCTAACCTCAATAAAGCCTGCGATAGTACCACTATTGGATCCAATGGGGTCCTTGATGGACAAAATTGCTTCAAAAATCATTGTTTTGTACCTGATAAGGAGGCAAAAGCATTATATACATTTGCAAAAGTGGAAATTTTGTGTGTATAGAAACTTTTTAGGAAAATCAAAGACAAAGGTCCATGGTTTAACAAATGATTCACATGCATACACGCACACTCAACAATTACAAGAATGAAAAGTAAATCAAGAAAGAATTCGGTATCAATACACGCATACAAACAAATCAACACCAGAGTCTACTAAGCTGAATAACTATTCCATTCAGCATAAGAATGCCAATTGCTCATTAAAGAACATTAAAAACACAAACACTGCTTGCTCATAACAGAAAAATATAAAACACGAATATTGCACGGAAACAAAGAACGTGCAACATAATGCACAATGCCACAGTGGTTTCACACCCAATGGTCATAATCTAATCTAGAAATCATTTTCGGTTCATTAGAACTGGGTACAAAACCACAATAAATATCGCCCTCCTTGTGGGGATTAAAATCTACTCTAAGTCAAAATCAACAACTAATTTTAATCACATATTACAATTTTTCAATTACACATTTCATCAACTTTTATCAAAATCTACTAAAAATCTTATTTTAATCCCCACCAAACAGGAGCATCGTATGAATGATAAAATGCTCCATAATTTTCTTAGATTAATATCCTTCAGCCCTTTTTTTTTTTTGTGGGGGGGGGGGGTTAAGTGGAAAATCAGGTAACAAGAAAAAGGGTTGGGAAAACATACGTTGGAGCATTTTCAACATCCTGTGCGCTTTTAGAGGGATCATCAACACCATCAAGAAGAAGAGTTAAAGAAGCAGCAGCAGCATTTTGAGCTTTGGGAGTGGAGGCAGCACCAAGTGTAATTTCATTTAATATAGGAGAATTAGATTTTTCTCTGCAGCCCTGCCAATCGCTAGTACGCATGTTCCGCCATTTGTCCTACTTAGATGAACCAAAGTAGACTAATAAATAACAGGAACAACAGCAATAAAGAACCTAACACAGGCAGAGAAATCCCACAAAGATCCAGGTGGTCTATTAATTATAAGACTCAAGCCCACAGAGACATGAAAACAGCCTTTATCAAAATTATTCCATACAATCTACATACTGCACCATGATACAGGTTTCCTTAATTAGCACTTAGCAGAGTCACCTATAAACAGCTCAGCTGACTCAGATATCAGAGATTCAGACAATTTATATCATACATTACAGAAAGCCCTTTCTTCTAAAATCCCTTAGAAGTTCACAACAGGGACTCACGTGGTGAGAGCTGGCTACATTAACCATGTCATGTTAATTTGATCAGGAGGGAATCAGATGTTCCAAGGTTTATAACTACATACGCTTTAGCTTGTTTCTATATAAAAATCGTTAGTCTTTTGGTATAATGGAAGGGAATTTTGATTAAAACAACAGAACGTCATTCTACTTGTAAAATATTTTGCAAGAAACTCTCTTAAGTAGACCATTGCACCTATTAAAATGAGTATAAAATATGCCCTTCTATTTCCATCAAATTATTAAGCTACTTCTGTAGGCCAAAAACAATTATATTAACTTAAATACCAAAGTATTAGTCTTGAATTCTCAAAGCAGAAGAATTTTTTAATTCTAAACTGCCAATTACAATAAAATGTTCCTGGACAAAAAGCACGAGGCTCAAAATTTGATCACACTTTTGCCTCACCAACTAACCTGAATACCATATCAATAGCCAGCTCAAAATTCAAATTTGTAGAATCAAATTCAGCTAAAAGTGCACAAAAATAAGCAAATATAGTCTCTTTTAGAAAAAAAATTGAAGATAAATTTTAATTACCTACAGGTGCATGGAAAAATTTATTACTATTCATGATCACTATTCACAGCGTAAGAATGTGATTCTACATACGCACGAGTTTTGATTCAGTGACTCGGACAGTATTTATTCCTGTACTCTTTGTTAAGAAAGGCCTGCTTCAGTATAAAGTACATAGAACCTCCTTTATTACATTGAGTCCATGTCATCCTTCCACATCACCTTCTCTCACTTCTTGACTGGTGACTTCAATAACACATGATCACGGGCATTTGCTTTACTTGTTTGGCAGGGGGGCTGGGGGCATGTGATCATATATGCTCAGACAGAAAACCTAACAAAATGGTAAACTTGCACTTGTGATTAGTCAATTGCAATTCCCCAATTTAGACATGTATATGCAAACACATACACAAGCACATGTTGCATGTGTGGAGCCTAATTTATTGTAACACTTTTCTCCTCGATCACTGTTCGACCTGTATTAGGTAGCTCTAATATTTTGCTCCTACATAAACCAGTATTAGGATGAGCCTACTTCTATGCGAAATAGTAGAGAGAAAACAAAGAGGTGTGAGTTAAAAAACACATTTTTAATCCTCTTCTTGTATATAAAACAATTTTGAGGGTGTTAATAGCTCAAAGTAAACCACCTTAAATCTTGTGTTTTCTTACTTTCACTTTTCCTGATTCGTGTACGGATTTTTAAATAAATCATAACAACATATACATACAAATACACGAGAGAGTCATAAATTTCAAAAACGGGAAATCTCAAAGACAGAGGTTCAAGGATATACAGAACAATTTGAATAAACTAATAAACGCAGAAATTGTTTAAAAAAATTAATCATCGATCGCGTGAAGTGTAAAAAGGAGAAAACCTTGAGCTGAACGTTTGAACGGTTAGCGAGGCGTGGCGCGAACTCGGGGTCGTTAAGAATGATCTTCCATTGGCCGGTGCCGTACTTCACCACTCCTTCCTTTATGGCTTCCTTTTCCTCCGACGTCCACTTCAGCTTCGGATTCCCCATTTCACCCTTACCTACAAAAAAATCACCAATACAAATCCTTTACTACTCAATGCCGGTGAAAATTGAATCGAAATTCTCGTGTGGTGATGAAGAATAGACAATTAAGAGGATCGAAAATCTATTACGTTACACTATGATTTAATCACTGAGTCTCGGAATTATTGAGCATTTGGGAGATCAGAATTGGGAAATCGAAGTGTTTTTTTCCGGAGGGGGATACGCGCTCTTTTTGTTTTTCGGTCCCGCGGAGGCCCACGATTTTGTGCGTTTTATACTGTAGAAAATATTTCCTTTCTTCCGTTTGATTGGAAGTGTAAAAAGAAAATGAATTTAAAATTAAGGGGTGATCTCTTTGGCCGTTTTGGGTCGTTTTCTGTTTTCGGTGTTCCAAAACAATGAAAACGCGTTCTCTTTCCTATTTTTGAAAACGCGTTTTGGAAAACAATGAAA